>VWZP01007297.1:160176-347638 GCA_013396995.1 Dicaeum eximium
AAAAAAGAAAGTAAAAATGAAAAAAATGAATGAATGACAAAGTTCTTTCTGGCCAAGACATAGAATGACAAGTTTCAGAAAACTTTCAAAGGCTTATCAAGGTTACTGGCTTGTAAAGCTCTATTCACAAACATGGGATTTAGGAAAAAAACCCTCCAGAAACAGAATGAATCATTTTATCTGAAATTTATACAGTTTCGTGATTATATGAGGCTTTCATATTTAGAAGCCTTGACACAGATCTGAAGCAGGTCTCTGAGACATACAGCTTCATGAGCTGAGCCAAAGAGATTCTGGGGATTTACAGGATATACCAATTTTAACAAATTCCGTTCTGCTGCATAGATATGTAAACTCCACTAAATTCAGCAGTGTTCCAACAAAGATGTGCAGGAGACATGAATATACAGGTAAGATATTTTAATTCTGCCCCCCAAAGCCATTTACTGATCAGAGGGATGGCGTCAGTAGTGTCAAGACAAGCAGCTAGTGTAAACCTCAGTGCCCAAAGATGGGATTGCAGTGAGAAAATCACAGAATTACAGAAGTCTCTGAGTTGGAAGGGACCCACAAGGAGTACCAAGTGAATGGCCCATACAGGGATCAGACCCACAGCCCTGGTGTGATTAACACAGTGCTCTGACAAACTGAGCCAATCTCAGTTAAAATGAACCCACTGGAGACTGCTGCCTTCCTGGGGCAGTGGCTGTAGGCTTGCAGGGCACCCTGCAGCATCTCACAAGGGGTCTGGGCTTGGGCCACTGCAAACCCCTGTGAGAGGCACTCCACTGATTTGAGTGGGTTTTTCATGGTACCTGTCACACCCATAGTGCCCACATGCAAAGTAAGAAGAGAAGTTGGGAGTACAGATGAAGGAATAATGGATTTTTAAAAAGCATAAAATGAAGATGAAGGGTAGGACCTGTACTTCTCAAGAAAAGGGGTTCTTCACAGATTTCTAAAGACAGGGAAAGGTTTTTGCCATTATCTTTCCAAATTACAAGTTAACAGAGGCAAACCAAAACATGCTCCCAATCTTTGTTGTTGATTTATAAACAAAATGTAATTCCATTTATGGGTTTGTGAATTTTTCCCTTCAGATTTGCCAAGAATGTTGTTACATCCAGACCTGGACACAGTCAGCTTGAGTGGTTTTGTAAAACAAATAAAAAGCAAATTCAGTTCAGCATCATGTCAGTTTGGCACACATAAATACCAGTTCCAGCAGGGCTTAATTACAGTTGGGTGTTCTGATGCTGAATCTAACTGATCCTTTCTTAAACCAGCCAATCGATCCTGTCAGCTGTTTCTGTCCTTAAAATTGTGCTTGACTGCTGTGGAAGGAACATAAACCTCAGTTACTCTGTTTCTATAAATAAACATTATACCTAATGTAGTGAGAAGTAAACCTGAACCTCCCTGCACAGTCCAGCTCTTTCAGAGAAGCTCCACACATTGAAGATCTATAAGGACACTGCTATTAGCTCTTACATCCTGAATAAACAATCCAATCAGTGTGAACAACTGATTTTAGCTGAGCAACAACATCCTGTTGAACTAGTTTTTCTTAATTCCTAGGTTTGATCTCTTCCTTCCTCTTCAAAATATGTGAAACACAAAAAATCACATAGCAAAAAAAGTAGTGAAATAACACTACTTTTTTGAAAAATAAAAAAGCAAAGGAAAGCAACATTTCCAGGATCACTTTCTTGCGACCATACATATAATACTGTACCTGTTTGAGCATGTATTTTTTATATCAATCCTCCTATATGGAATTGTTGAAAAACTGTGGATTACAGTACAGGATGGTACTTAATTTAAAGAGTGAAAATGACAAATCTACAGCATTCCTTTTCAGCCTCTTACAAATAGTTATTAAACCTCTGTTTTAAAACATTACATCTGATTATAAATGAAAATATGTCTCTTCTGTGGAACTTCATGTGCAAAACCAATCTAAAAAGAACTTGCAGTGAGGACTTTGAAGTCCCCATTCTACAAAATGCCAGGCTTGTTTGCCAAGATGGAAAATACATTTTGCTACTTTTAATGCTCACGGAGAGTCACACCAATTGCTAATTCATCAGAACAGACTCTTAAGCATGTCTGATGTAATTCTCCCCTTAAAAAGTTATGATGATGACTTAACAAAATGCAAAAGCTTTTGCAAACCACACCATTCTAAAACTTGGGGTAATACCCTGAATCCTGAGGTTGGACTAGGTAGGTCACTGACTTCCATACTCATCAGCTACAACAGTGTTTAAAAGAATGGATCACAGTCTGTCTTCTCTAACTATCGTACTAAGAAATCAAAATGTAGATAGATTGCTGTCTGCTTGCTGTCTGCTCCTTGAGTCTTGCATTTATAACAGCATCTGTGAGCTGCCTCTTCATGCACCATAATTTAGTGACTACAGGTCATGGGCCATATGAAGAAATGTCTGAAGCATGGTTTTCCTTTTTCAGTGAAGTGCTGTCTCTAGTTGGACAGTATTACAAGAAAAGCAAAAAGCCAACCTGCTCACTCCAATTTGTTTGGATTTTTTTTTTCTTTCCATAAAAATCAATGCACCAACAGGAAATAAAAATTAAAAGAGAGATAAAGTTTTCAAATGGAAATATCACTTTACAACTCTGTATATACAGATTCTGGAGAGCAGCTTGATGTCAGATAGAGACCTAGGGCTTTTCTCCATTCCTCCTCAAACTGGCTTCTGAATCCTGCTTCACAACTGATGCTTAACTCACAGATGTATGAATCCTTTGCTTTCTCAACCCAAATGCATTAATAACCATAATTATGGTGAAGAAGTAAAGACTGGTTCTACACTGTTCTTATTCTTATTATGATTATTTCATTTTATGAAAGAGAAAGGGTAGAAGTGAAGGAAGGCAAGGAAATGCTGCTTCTAGTGCAAGCACCATTTTAGAGTTAATTTGGTTTGAGTGTTTTATATTCTCAGACACAAAAAATGATCTAAGGGGTACACAGTGTACAGTCTAGGATGCCTGATGAAAGGAACCCCTAAAGGGCAGAAAAAAAATTGCCCAAAATGCTCAACAGTGACCTAAGGAAGCACAAGGACTTGGCAAAGCAGCTGCCTCAGGCCAGCTCTCATTTGTGAGGGGCTGTGCTTGGACACTGCCTCATTAGCAAGGCAATAGGAAACAGAAAGAACCAACACACAC
Source organism: Dicaeum eximium (assembly GCA_013396995.1). Taxonomy (NCBI): domain Eukaryota; kingdom Metazoa; phylum Chordata; class Aves; order Passeriformes; family Dicaeidae; genus Dicaeum; species Dicaeum eximium. The sequence goes on from VWZP01007297.1 coordinate 163,372, forward strand.
ACAATGATTGCAGTGAAGGAAACCCAAATTTTGTTTGCTGCTTACTGATCATATATCTTCTGCTCAGCTTCAGTGAGTAACTTTGGCAGTCATGGAAGTGGGAAAGAGAAGGGACATGACAATAACAAGAATATAACAAGAGAGGAAGCAGATGCCACTCCCTCCTTTGCAATTTATGACCAATTACAGGATTTCCATAGACTCCACAAGGCAATTAAAGAGTTATGCTTCAGTGCCCAATTAATATTCACTTGACATCATCAGTTTACCAACATTGCAGAGAAACAGCCCTGTTGTCCCAAGTCTGAAGTAATTGCATTACAATATGACAGTTACAAAAAAAAAAAATCACCCCCTCAAAAAACCCAATCCAAACAAAAAACAGAACTGAAAATCAGAGCTTTGTTGATTTAGAGGGATATTTTTCTGCAGTATCTTTAAAAATTCTGAAACACTGGAAAGCATAAAGACTCTGCTTAGTAGTGGGCATTAGGAATATTTCCATCATGTATTTTGAAAACAAAAGAAAAACATTTTAAGCACCAGAGGAAAGCTTCAACTGAATCACTGTAGCCCAACTAGTCAAAACTTTCAGGTATATCTGGAGGGGAGCAGATCTGGGAGGAGCAAATCCTACATAAATCACACAATCACATAATTAATTTAAGAAGTTATTGATTTACACATGATTAAGAGAAGTTAATGAGACCAAATATTAGTCCATATTCAACAAGCTTCCTCATAAGTTTCATGTAACATTTCCTCTTATTGCTGGGAAATGAGACAAAAGCAGCAACGGCTATGGATTAATTAGACTGTAACTCTAAATTGTTTCCCATTTGAAAGCATCCCCTGATCATGGCCTGTCTCTGAGCTGAGTCTGCAAGGGCTAAGCTTAAATAAGACTCCAGCTGTAGGCATCTCCTCCAGGCATCGAGTGACAGACAGAACCAGCCCAGGATGCAGAGCTCAGAGAATTTGGGGGGCATTTTGCATCTACTCCCATCCTGTCTCACTGTGGATGAATTTCCTAACAGACAAGCCCTCAGTCCCACATCCACTAAAACCTGAAGTTTAGCACCCAGTATATGAAGTTTTTTATTTATTCAAGCCACAATTAACCACTCTGGGATTCCTGAAAGGGATAGAGCTGCTTATTATTTACTGATTAGTGGGCTACCCATGTTCTGAGGTTGCCTGGGTTACAGTTAGATTATTGTTAATGCAAGGGAGTGCCAGATTGCTGCTATTGCCAAGAACAGTCCTCCATCTGAAAAAACAGAGCCTCTCAGTGCCTACCTCCCATTTAGCCCAGTAAGGCTGTATGAATGAGTCACCCACATGTCAGCTCAAGAGGGAAAAAACACTAATAGGTCTAACTCAGGGCAAAAGTCAGACAAATTCAGGTTCTCTCTTTAGCATTTCCTTAGTATGGTTGACTTAGGATACCTTTCAGCTGATGATCACAGCTGAGTGCTGCAGTCACAGGTGTAGATTGGGGCTGGGCTGTGCCCCTTGTCAATGCTTATTAAAACAGGGCATCAGAAAATGTAAAAAAGTCAGAGGGTCAAACTAAGGGAACATGAGAGTGGTGCAACTGGGAGAACAAAACAGGAAAAACAAGGTGGTCCATGGCAGAGGTGACTACAGCCCATTCCTTTGACTGGTTTACATTTTGTACAATTAATGTCTAATAAAAAATGCATAATGCATCCAGGAAAAGTGGGATTCTGGGAATCAGTGGGTTTTGAGGGGGAGTTAGTGGTTAGTGGAGCCACAGATATATGCCTTCCTTGCTCTTGAGCTATTTTTTTGATGCCAAAAATTTTTCATTAAAAAACCCTATGAAGTGTCAGGGGTTTCATATGAGCTGTGGAAGTCAGCTCCTCACTCTCCCTTTCTCTCCTCTCTCTCCTCCACTTCTATGTGGTTTAAAAGCCTGTCGCTGTAGGGCACTGTTCTGGGAAAGGAGGGACATGGGTGACAGTGTGGACATTTAAATAATAACTGAGTACTACTTCTGTTAAAAAAATATAAGAAAAGGATTAAGAAGTTATCTCTACCTAAAGGCTGAAGGAGGAATCTTTTTAAAAGCACTCAGTAACATCGTGTTGTAGGGCCATTACTACATCCATGAGAGAGGTAAGATTTCAGTTCAGTATTTCTTGCATCCAATGTATTTGGATAGTCTGTGAGAAGTCAGAATGTGGTAGAGAAAATGAAGAGTTAAGAGAAGAAAGTTCTTCATAATGTATTTCCAAAAAGAAAAGAAGACTTTATTCTTGGCTCTCTCCTTGTGAATTTGTTTGTAAAGCACATGAGTTATGGAGGAAAAAATAAAAACCAGCTTTATCTGGCAACCTTGCTTCTTTTCTAGTAAGGCATTGTGGTGGATGCTGTGTTGTACACAAAAATGTTACACAGCAGCAGATATTTTTGTTATGTTTTTTAAAGAAGATGAAAACCCAAACAGCTCCAGGAACCATAGGAAATAGCACAGAAAATGTAGATGCAGAGGACTGACCTAGTAAGGAACCGAGCACCTGAGTCCTTGAATGTCATTTGCCATGCATAGAAGATCATCACCCTCTCTCCTCAGTGCTTACAGGTTTCCAGAGTAAGTCACCAAGTTAGCTTCTGAAGGAGCAGGTGAAACACCTAAACTTTCCCTTTCATAAAGATGGGAAGCTAAGGAGATTTTGGACAGAACGTTTAAGAGATATTTTCTTTCCAGTTTTTGGAATTCAAAGAAAATGAGTAGTAGGAAAGGGTTGTGTGTAGTGGGGGAAGGGAAACCACAAAAGTTTTCAAAACGTGTGTCTTCTCTGGAAATGGAAAAGGGAAGAAATTTCTTAGGAGTTTTAGCTTGTTTAAATTGGGTGCTGGTTTTGACTGGTTAATTTTCTTCATAGCAGCTAGGATGGGTCTGTGGTTTGGATTTGTGCTGAAAAGAAGGATGGTAACACAAGGATGCTTTTCTTAAGTGCTGAGCAGTGCTTACACAGAGTCAAGGCCTTTTTTTGCCTCACCCTCCACCCCATCAGCAGTGAGGCTGGGGGTGCACAAGGAGTTGGGAGGGGACACAGCCAGGACAGCTGACAAGGCATGATGGAGCCTTGCTTTCCTGGGGATGGCTGAACACCTTTCTGCCCATGGGAAGAGGGGTTTTGCTTTGCTTGTGTGCGTGACTTTTGCTTTACCTGTTACAGTGTCTTTATCTCAACCCATGAGTTTTTCCACTCCAACTTTTCTGATTCTCTACCCCATTCTGCTGGCAGGGGACTGAGTGAGCATGGGGCTTGGTTGCTGGCTGGGGTTAAACCACAATTGTCATTGGTTTCTGGCTCAGAATTTGCCTCACTCATATTTATTTGAAGATATTTATATTCAAATCAGCATTCAAATAATATGTTTTTTGGTTTTCTTGTTTCTTTTTTTTTCCCATGACATTGGGTTTCCGGATTGCTTCATTGTTTTCTTTTTCACAAAGGAAGAATTCTTAGCTAAGTTATTTCTCCTTGAAAAATAGCTGAATAGCAAGAGAAAGAACAAACTGGCAATATTTGTCTGTGCTCATCTTTCTTTATTATCTCTTGGGGCCCTGTTTTCTGTGGTATCTTCCATTTTTTTTTCTGGGGAATGCTCTGAGTTTTCAAAAGAACCATTGATTATGACTACAGCACCAGAATTTGGTCAGAAAAGCCGTGCAAGTATGAGTCTTGATTTTAGGCTGAATTTCCTAACCTCAGTGAGGTAGTTCTGGGTGATGCCAATGCAACAATTCATAAAAATCTCTTCAATATCTCACCACCTCCAACTTTTAAGCAAAAAGTTAAAAAAGGTTGAATGTTAGTGACCCTCTAAGATTTTATTCCCATCAGAAAGTATTGGCATCATGCCAGTACAGACATTTTACTGTGCTGGAATGTGAAGTAGAGCCCTACATAATTCTTTCAATGAATCACAACTTCTTTTAAAGGTTTTAATATTTAACACTTCAAAAAGACTGTTGACCTCAAGTAATCTGTTTAGGAAATCCACATAACATATCTTTGAGTTCCTTTGAGTTCCTTTTCAGTAGATTTTTCAGGAAAAAAATAACTTATCCATTACCTAAGCCTTAATCTATGTTTTTTCTGACAATCTGAGCATGGTTTTTAACATGTAGCTGTGAATGTACTGGTGCTCTCTGTTCTCTTGCTTTTCAAGAGGAAATCAGTATTGCACAAATGACAGTGCAGTGTACCATCATTTAAATCTTCTTAAAAACTGTAAACTGCTTACCCACTTCAATTTAAACCATTGGCTGGCCATGTATAATTGATGTAATGAATGAATGAAGAGCATCCTGGATGGAGGAAACAATTAAAATAAAACTCATGCTAAATCAGAAAAGAAGATCAGTAACTATTAACACAGTTACATTAAATGTACAGTGTGAAATTCACAGTTGTAGACAGACTCACTGACAACTCACTTGTGTACTTAATCAAACTGAAAAATCACAGATAAAAGAATGCAACTAAGTGCACATGAGGTCTCAATAGTTTATATTGCTGCAAAACCACATGAGCATTTTGAGTATGTAAAAGCATTTATTTAGACTTATAAAAATTTCTCCCTATGTATGTAAAAACAACTAACATTCTTTACAGATCTTTCCATTGTGTATAAGGATATTTTTAGAAAGGTAAATGCCAGAGTGAGAAAACACAGAGAAAGAACTACTGGAAATTGCTTGGGATACCCAGCTCTCATTGAAAATGTCAAGCATCTGAGTTTCCAGCATGTACTGGTAAGCCACCAGTTTGAGTCAGAATCCCTCTGTAAACAACATGGTCAAAGTGGTCCTTTCTGAGGGCAGTTCATGCTGTCCTACAGCTTGTGTCATCATTTGGTGGAGGGAAAGAAAAGCTAGACAGTGGAGATGCATGACATTATATCAGGATGTTTGAAGGAAAAGGCTTCCTAGGCTTTTGCAGCAGCGAAGAGACAAAATGTCAGAGAATGTGTGGCAGATTATGGGGGTGAGAAGAATGTGGGTTGAGTGGAAGGATGAGATCAAAGGATGTGAATGGAGATGGCAGAGGGAGGTATCTTGATGGAGAGAATATGAAACCCTTTTACATCAAAGAGAAAGAAGGAGTCAAAGGCAAGATATTTTATAGAAAGATGAAGACTAAATGATTTTACATACATACATATATATATATATGTGTGTGTGTATATATAAACTTCCTTCCTTGAAATATTCTCAGCTCTGTTGAGAAAAGTCTTTGTCACAAAATGGCATGAATGTTAAAAATAAAATCTGATGGGAAATTCCAATAGCACACATTTGCAAAGTTCCCCCCTACTGCTTAAATGGAGGAATAAAATGGATTAGGGTTATGGAATTTGGAATAAAACTGAGATGAAGACTCACCTAAGTGATTCTGTTTTCACACACTGCCAGATTAAGTATTTGGATATTTTTTCTCAAAATTTAGAATTATGGGCACACTGGCTTCACTGGTGCATTAAAGGACTTTTACAAGTGTACTGTGTTGCCTTCAGTGATGCTTTCCATCCCATACACCTTTTCTTTCCCTGTTACTTTCCTCTTTCTTTCCTGGTGCTCAATGGTGGTGAAAAAACTCTGGCTATAACCCCCAGCAGCTGCTTTATAACTACTGCTTCATTCAGAGGGGCCATATGTTTAATCCCTGGTGCATAAGTTTTCCTGATTTAAATGCAGTAATAGACATATCATCTGTTTTCAGCACTTCCAGCTTGGAGGAAGTAGACCAGGAACATGGAGTATTGAAGAATAAAAAAGGAATTCATGCTAAATTGCTAATTACCTGTCACTGTATTTGTTTTCAGCTTATAAAAGAACGTGGTTGTATTCCCAAATAATTCATAATGCACTAGGTGAACAAGCTAGCCCTGCAATATTTTGGATAATTGAAACTGATGAAGTGGAAGACTGGACATGTTTATCTTAAAATAACAGTGTTAAAGTAAAATGCCAAAAGAGAGAAAAACACTGGGGATCTTGAAAGGAGTGAAGAGAAGAAAAGCATGGTCCAGAATAATGAGTAATAAACACTGTAGCAAACAATTTAATTTTATTCTAAATTACTCCTAAGAAACAAGTTAAACAACCAAGGATCCTGTGATTTTTGTTTCCTGGCCTGGATGCATATTCATCTGTCATAAAGTCCTTTAAATAACTGTGCTTTGCACTGGAAGGCATTACTTGGCTAGGTCTAAGTCAGCCCCAAAACGTTAAAACTCAGCAGGGCAAATTCTGTCCTCAGGTACCTGCCTGAACATCTTTTCAGCAGAGATTTTATTTTCTTTTATTGTAATAAAAAGCTTCAGAATGATAAAATTTTCTTATTTCTTTCCCAGGGAGTCTAAGAAAAATGTATCTTCCTTTTCATATGCTGTAGTGGTGCTGATGGGAGCTATATAATACACATTACAAGACTGAATTTGGTTCCTTGTCAAAGTGTCTGTGTTACCAGCAAGAGATAATTTTTTTAAAGAGATGTTCTTTCCCCAGAATGTGAACTCTGTGTCAAGAGTATTTTCATACAAGGTCCTCTAAACAGGACCTTGTATGCTTCAACATCATGAGAGAATAATGGCAAAAGCAAACCACTGTCATTTCTTTGCAACACCTTGGTTTACTCTTTTTGATTCCTTTAATTGTGATGACAATGGTTGAGGCAAGGTCAGTCTAGGTCAGAAATATGGAGAGGGACAGCACCATGAAGGGGCTGGGATGACAACCTACAGCTGTGGCATGGGTTAGCTGGCAGGTACCAGGTAAATGGCCACTGTTAATGAGAACTCAATCAGCTTGCAAATGCTTCAGGTGCTGTATAGAGTCATGTAGTCCAATGTTTCATTTACTTTCCTTCTCCATTCTGTCTTTCAGTCAATCAGCAGTGACCTAAGTGCATAGAGTTTTAATAACATTCCTTAGAAATCTTTTCTGTAGATCACTAACCAATTTTCTACAGGCAATCACACTAAAAGTGTCACAGCCCCAGTGCTAGAATTCCATGTCACTTTTGTGTAATGTTGCTTTCTGCTACTCTGTATCCCACAAAGCCAAGCTTCCCCTAATAAAGTAGCCTGAAAGAGGCCAAACAATACTCTGCATATCCCTTTTGGATAACTGATAGCAAAGAACAAAAAGGGGAGGACAGGACAGGACCCCTTCATTGTGAGGGGATACTACAATGAGGCAAGAGGAGGGAGGGAAATGATCTCTCTTCCCATTGTCCCTGCATTTGTCAGATGACAAGAACTAGTTACAGGGCTGCACTTCTACCCCATAGCTTACCTCTGCATGAGTCACTGTTGGAATCAAATATGGAGGATTTCATGGTTTTCCTTTAAAATGTCCCTATATCTAAAATTAAACTGGAGCCAGAGGGCCAGAGAAGGGAAAGGATGAGTCTTCTGCCACATATTCCAAAGGGATGTAGGAGGAACTCCCCTAATCATCTAGCTTTCTACTTCCCTGTCTGATTTCTTTGACAAGAATAGAAGCCCAAACTTCTTTGTGTTGTGTACTACCATCTTGTTTTAAGGGGAATGACATTTAGTAAAACTAGGACAATTCTAACCCCAGATACTTCAGTGGTTTTATATATGACTTTAATTCTTACGCTTAAACAAACACACAAAAGAAGCATTGGCCAAACTCACAGGCTCCATTCAACAATACCAGTATCTCAGCATCTGAATGGGAGTTTCCTACATGATTTAATGAACACTCTAATCTTGAGATTTGACAAAGGAAGAATTCTTCCATAATCTGCTCACATGGAAAATGGTGAGAGGTAATTGCTGGATCAGCATTGAAAGTGTCATATTTTCTAGCACAGAACAGAATCCTTTCCTTCTCTGTGTGTGTGTGTGTGTGTGTGTATCAGTGATGTGTGGTTAGTAAATAATACATAAAGAAGAATCAGAGTTATGGTTAAAATTGCACCCTGTTATAAAAATAGAGCTGTCAAGCTGGAATGCTGAGGCTGGCAGGGGGAGGGCATTAGCAGAAGAGAAGTAGATGATTTTTGAACAGCTGGAAGATGTTTTGTGAGGAAAAGGTGAAAACTTAACAGTTGTGTGGAAGAGCAATGGTGGTGTGAAATTAATTTGTTAGATTCACTACTGTTACAAGCTCTGGTGTAGTCATTACACTCAGCTGTAATGAATGAGGATAATGCTACAGTTGAGACCTTCGTGTTTTCTTGTAGCTGAAGCTGGGTGTTGGCATGAATTATTGGCCCCAAAAGTGCATTTTTTGTATACAATTTCCTGAGCTGTAGTCAAAGCCTCAGCAATAAGTAAATACCTATTCCATCCGAATAATGACAAATGACATTGCTAATACATTCCAAGGCCATTCACCTCTATGTCTGTTTATAGTCCTACTAAAGTTGATATTGCCTGGAAAAAAGAACAAGAGCAATTCTTTTTTTGGTGTATAATACTGTTTTTGTAGTGAGAAAGGCTGAGAGGCAGCCAGTGGGCTGCTGGCAGAGGAAGAAGAGGGCAGTCTCATGCACAGCTATGGGAAGGTGCCAGTATTCTTGCTCTGAAGATACTCCTTTTTGGTGAGGATTGAGAAAGCTGCAAGTACCTGCTACTCCTGCATTACATATTGTGCAACTAAAGAAAGCAATTTGTACTCAAGGGCTCCAGACCACTGATATCCATAGTTAGTTCACTGTTGTTTTGGGGGACTGGTGCAGAGACTTCAATGCTGGAACAGAGCTTCAAGCTTCCTTCTTCCTCAAAGAAAAAGTCAGACAATGTTTTTTCAGGAGGGAAGATCTGTATAACTGATAGTTCTTATCCACCCTCTTGGTTGTGTGAAGTTCCTTTGGGTGATATCCTTCAGCAAAGGTCAAAACTAATGAGATAAATCTAAAGATCTTGGATATTTCATTATCATTTATGCTTCTTAAAGAAACGAAAGATAAACTACTCATTCGAAACTCATGTTGGAAGATAAAGTATTCTCAAGTGTCCATGGGGCAGATAACATCCTTATTCACCCACTGATGAGAATTTATGGACTTTGAGGGGGCTGCAGACTTCCTTTTCCCCCATTTCCCACTTTTCCAGCATTTTTCCAAACTAAAAATAATGAGACTAGTATCTCAGTTCAAGAAAAGTTATTCAGTCCAATGTATAAAATTTCCATGAACTTGATCACAGTTTCTCTTTAAAGCTGAAACATCCCAAGTGGATTTAATTGAGACCAGGAAAGAAAGCTGTCTGGCTTCTTTTATGTCAAGTTTCTCCAAGTTTTCCACAAAACTGTTAGTCCGTTCTTGGTTATAAATGAAATTGTACGAAATTTCTGAGTAAACTGAACAAGCCAGTGTAGAATACAGCTACTTTTTTTGGAGGTTACAAGTCAGATAAGCACAAGGATCGGTCCAAACAGAAAAATGATTTAATGACATTGTGTAACCTCCAGTGAATTACAGCTTCCATTCTCTACCTGGGACAGCATGTGGCATGATTTTTTTGTGTGGTCAGTGAATCAGAGCTTGCAAATGGTGCTCCAAATTCATCGGTGTCCCAATGTTTATGAAACTGATGGTTTCTAAGGGGCTAAAAAACCACGTACAGTGTATTACACTGAAATTAGAATCTCCCCCTGACACTATCACTTTTCACTTTTGATTATTCATGCCGCAAAACAAACTTCAAGAGAAACGAATGAGCAAAAACTTTACATCAGTTGTAAATACCCATCTCATGAGAGAAATCCACTGTGAAGGAGCTCCATGGTTTGAAAACACAATCAGCTTTTCTTTCAAAAGGCCTCATTTTTACCTAATTCATAACAAAAGCATTGTTTTTCTTATATGCAGTGGTACAGTAAGAGAACCTAACATTTTTAGAACGCATTTGCTTTAATTGTTTCTTTATTTAGAAGGAAAAAGCTAAAAGATTTTAGTGTTTTCAGGGACAGTTTGCAATTTTGTTGTTTTTTCTAAGACTGTTTTTCTAATATTTCCCAAATTATAAACACCTAAATGTTGTTATTTGGCACTAAAGAGAACATGAGCTGAGCTCATTATGCCTTCAAAATATGAAGGTGGCTTTACTCACTTTCAATTCAGATTCAGTGAGTAGTATTAGCACGACACTGAATGGAGTGAAATGGTGTTGTATATAAGACCATAATTTATTAAAAAAGAGAAAAATCCTTGACATTCTATGAAACAGCAAGTTGAAAAGGAATTTGGGAAGACTGGTGTCTGACAGCTTATGCATCCAATTACTGATATGTCACCAGAAATACGTGGGAATTAAGTAATGAGATGGCAGTTTCTGTAACAAAGGGTAACGTTGTCTTCTTACATCTGGATCACCAGTTTCATGCTTCAAGTATAAATATACATTTCATGGTTAACTCCTTACAGTCACACAGATCACCAGATGAAAGTTCAGAGTGCAGTAACACAGGTGCAATGGAATTAATATACACTTATGATTACTCTTCCAACTACACAGGGTCTTATTACAGTATTAATACCGTTTTCACAGAAATATATTTTACTTTAAAGGACGTAGGCAGCATATTCTGATCTAAAACTCCTGACATAATCTGATACCAACAATTAGATACAGAATTTTCTCTTTTTGATGCTTTAGAAACCAAATTTCTTCCAGTCACATCAACCACTTGTGCTGAATTTTCTCTCAAAATTTGCTTAATTTTCAGTTGCTCTTGTCAACTTTAAGATATGACTAATGAAACATTTAACAGCAGCATGACATGAGCCATCAAATTCAAATACAGTGTTTTAGTATGAAAACGAGGGTGAAGCTGTCCAGTTCTGGTCAGATTTTCAAATCCCAAGGCCCATTGACTGCAAAGAAAGATGTCTTTATGAGCCAATCCCATTTTTATGCTTGCAGGACACCACAGCACTTAAGTATATTTAGAGATGTAACCAGTTACGGTGCCTGACATTAAAGAGAGGGTAGAAGTGTCCTGAAGCAGATTTCCTCCATTCATGGCTTTACATTTAATACATTCAAACCCCAGGCCTTCATCTCTTTTGTGGCATTCATACAGAAATCCCAGGAAAGGAGCCAAAAGGATGTGAGGGTGCGCTTAAAGGCCACAGCAGCACACTGAAGACCTCTGGGCTAAAAGACCACAAACATAGCACTATAATGGCAGGGAGAAGGAAACAGCTATAGGGATGAAAGTCATCCTGTTTAGTGGAAAGATGATGGTCTAGTGAAAAAAAGGTTGTATTTTCACAAGCTCATGCATCCTTTGAAAGACAACACACGCTGTGTGTGATGGGACTGTCAGTGCTCTCTGCGCGGCCTGGGTCAGGGCGCTGGGCACACCATGGCACCACACGTCCCTGAACAGACTGACAGCCAGCTCAGCATGCTGGGGGAGGCTATGCTTGCGTGTACCTTTGGCCCATAATTCTATCTCTAGGATATTCTCCTTCCTGTGGAGAAACAGCCCCCTCTGAGCTGGCTGTGCTGCCAGCAGCTCCCCCTGCTCATCGGCCCTCTTGGGTAAGGCCTCACCTTCCCTGACTCCCGAGGAGCATGCACGGAGTCACTGCTGCAGAGATTATTGTATGAGGCTTCTCAGATAAAGCTGTGCTTTAATATTTCTAAAGCAGTAGTATGACATTAATCTATGCAGAGTATCTTGGCAAAACTCTGCTCCTCAGCCAGAGTGCCACAGTGCAGGGCACTGGCACTGCCAGCGCTGGCACCTGGGTGTCAGCCTTTACTGCCCCGTGTGACACCCTGCTCCTCCTCAGCCTGACCCTCATCCTGCTGCTCTTCCCCACTGCCCTCACTGCAGCTCAGAGCATCCTCCAAACACCTGTTTTTCTGCTTTGGAACCAAGCACATTATTAATATGTCTTTGAATCAACAGAGGTATGCACATAAGGAAGTTATGGGGTGGGATTTAGCCCACAAAGGGTTTTGACAACTATAAAAGCAGAGTTCTTTATGTGTAACAGCAAATTTGGAGCATTAAGATGTGACGTTGAGAAATCTTGATGCAGGATTCACCTGTGTTTGTTCATATTGTCTTAGAAGAGCTGCAGATGTAAGAAGGTGAATATTTATTCTCAAAGTGTGTCTGCATACTAGGTTTCCATGACATTCACACTACTATAACAAACATATTTCATATATAAAGTGTGCCCTAGTACGCCCTATGGGGGTTTTTAGAGGACTTATTTCATATTGTCCTTTTGGTTAATCTTACAATATTTGAAGTAGTAATTACAGAATGCCAGAATTAATTTTTCTCCAATAATTATGTCTGACAATCCCAAGCAGTTAGCTCATTCATTAAAATTCAATAATGATTTCTCCAATGGCTTTCAGAAGCAGTAATGGCATACATTGTTATGCCCACTAATTTCCATGAAGAACAATGGAACATTATTTTATTGGCATCTACTCCACCAACTTTGTTACATTCTTTTCAAGAGATGATGAAAGGGAAAGCTGAGCAGTCTGGATTGTCTCCTTATTTTCAGGCCTTACAATGTTTTGCTACATCAGCAAACTGTTAAGTAGACACTCTGGAATATGTTTGAACTGTTTTAATCATAGCATCACAATTGGGATAAGTGTCCAAGTCCTTAGTACATGAAAAATTTCTTAGCTATTAAATTCCTTGGAAATTTTAAATTTATAAATAAAATGTAAAAGTATTTCAATCTTCTTTCTAAAATTCAGATGGATTGGCTGAAGTGTTCAAAAGTTTTTTGTTATCTTTTAAAGATGATTTGGTTATTCATTTTTTACTACTTCTTTCAGGTCTTTCTAGGGCATTCCATGAACAAACATAATTTTAGCAACTACACTGTATTTTTAGAACTCTTCAAGGATAGCTTAGGCATTCTCAGGAGTGTTACAAAACTGAATTTTCTATGCTAGGTATGGAGGGGTCAGGTCACTGGGTTACTCCTGACAGGGAAAATGGTGCAGTAGAGGAATGGAGCAGAATGGGATCAGAGAGAGAAGGGCCCAGCCCTGGTGAGCCAGAATTGCAATGCAGTGCAATACATAGTCATGAGGTAGAGGGCAGCCATATAAGTAACAGGTCAATCCCCCTCTCCCATATTCCTTTCCCCTCTGCTAGCAGCTGCAGTATTCCCATGGCACAGTCAGTGTGGGACACAGGCACTTTTTTACGTGCTGCTGCCCAGGGCAAGCAGTTACTTTGACTTATTCTTTCACCTAGGCTAAATTGGATATTTCTTTCTGTTTGGGCTGGTTTGGTGGTTTTGGTTTTTTGTTTGTTTGGGGTTTGGTTTAGGTTTCATTTTTCTGTCCTTGCATAGTATGCAAGCATTAGTATTCAAATTAATGACTTATTCCTGCTCCTGTTTACAGTAGTGGAAATCTTTGCCAATGGGCACAGCCAGTAAAAGCACAAACTCTACCCCAGACATGGCTCAGTGTGCAAACTCAGGATACCAACCTCTTGCTGCAATTATGTCAGTGTAAGCAAGAGCATAAGTGGTTCACTGGCCTGTTTGCTCTCATAACCTATGCAGGATTTGGCACACAATACGTTTAGTTATTTAGCTAATAGATTAATTCCCTAATGGAATTGCAAATCAAGAGGATTATGAATGCTCTGAATTCTCTTTCTTTTCTGCCTTGTTGAGACACAGCAAGTTATCCTTCTAAGTGTATTCTGCTTCTGTTAGGCATTTAGATCAAAGCAATTGTTTACCTTATATACCTGTAATTATTATGAAATATGCTGAATTGTTAGTCACATTTCCCATAGTAAGGAACTGAGGGCCAAACTTGTTGCCTTTGCCTGCAAAAGATGTCACCCCAGGGTAGATGTTACTTATTGAAATTCAGTTCTACTTAAACTAAGTAAGAATGGCATGAATGTGTATTCCTTGGGGGATGCATCAGTAGTCTGGATTCCCAATTCAGAAGTGAAAGCATCCAAATTATCATTCTACAAAAGCTGTGTCTGAACTATTTTCAGCAGATTGCTCATTGGAATCAGGGCAGGTTAAAAGATGTTTCATGAATCTCAAAGATATAGTTTCCTCATTTGGCAGTGAGGAACCTTTTAACTTCAAAACATCATATTAGATCTGGAAATCCAAGAATAAACTAAACATTTTAGTCTAGTTTTGTGTTCTCTGAGAATAGAAACAGAACTTTGAACATCGTGATTTTGGTTTGAAATAATTGAGGGTCCTATTTACATCATGGGGATGTCTATTTCCACAATGTTCATTCAAGATCTGGTCTAGGGTTTTTAACTAGAGCAATTTTAACTAGAGCAACACCTGCGGGTGTAAGATTATAGGTAGACATATGTTTGGATCAAAAATCAGTTGTAAACTTTTCTTCTGCGCAGAAGAAAACTACAGTTATCCATTAAAAAAAATCAGTTCTACTTTTGTTACTAAAGTCAGAATATTCAGTCTTTTCATTTCTTATTAATTAAATACTCCATGTAAAAAAAAGTTGTTTCAAAGGCAGTCTTTGTCACTGTCATTCATTCAGCTCTATTTGCCACAAGTCTAAGAAAAAGTAAATTGATAAGTGGGTCATTGTAATGTCATTCCAACAGGAAAAAATCTTTACTTATTTCCAGAGACAAAAAGTAACAAACATTTAATTTATTATCCATTGGATATATGAATATACTAGGACATACAAAGCTCTCAGAAGCTCTTTGTTAAAGATTAGCTCACTGCTATGTCATGGATTGGTGTAGCCTTGGCTATACTTCCTTGAATTCAGGATACATAATGCTTAATATCTGAAACAGACTTTCTAGAAGTGGCTCTTTCTGCCTACACCAGCGGCAGAGAACACCACATCACCTTTATGTGGTGCTCCTGGATTGCTCCTGCTGTACAATCTGTGTGCAGACTGCCATTACCAACACCACTGAATGTTCCAGGTACTTGTCTGCTTTTAACAGGATAGCACAAGAAGATAGGCAGGATCACCTTTGAAACCCTAAGCCATTGGATATATATCTTAAGTGCTGAAGAAGGCATAAATTAATTTCAGAATACTCTGAGTTGCACTTTCCTCTGTTGATACATTCCTATCTAGTAGCTTGATAGGATGATTTCATCAGGATAAATTCCCAAGTACATCTGCTGAGTGAGAGTAAATAACATGGCTAGTCAGTTTACTTTTTCTCCCTATAAAATAATACCCAAATTTGATGGAGAGCTGGGGAGGGAATATAGTGTGGTGTTTTTTACAATGGAAATTAAAAATTAGTGTCTGCTTTTGTTCTGTGAAAGGTAAAACAACAACCACAAGAAACCCCCAGGAAGAACAAACAAAAAACCGAAAAATTCCAACCAAAACGAAGAAAAAAACACAAAACCAAACACCCCCCTCACCAGACCCCAAACACTCAAACTATGAGTAAGCAGACGTATCCCATGATTAAGTTTTTTTAAATGAAATATCTTGAAAAATTATTTCAAGTAGAATTTTACCTCTAAATCTACCATGGAGGTCAAACAGCATGAGTGTAGGCAGCTGCAATTTTGATGAAATTTCTTCACTCATGAGTGTGTCAGTGTTGGGTAGTCAGAAAAAATGAAGGTGCTGGAATTTACAGAATGTAGGACAGAACAACAATATGATCATTCAAACCAAATTCCTATAGTATTTTATGTCCTGAACTCTGAATTCAGCCAATAGATGGCTAAAGGTATTTTTTTATTTAATGAAACGTATATTCTCCCTTTCAACACACACCATTCTTTCAAATAATATAAGCCTTTTTATCATTCTTAATAGACTCCTAGAAATTAAACTGCCATCTGGCCTATGAAGACATTAAGATATAGGAGAGGAATTTTACCAACAGGGAAGTTACACAAGGCACTCTCCACAGGCATTCTGAAATTTATTGACCTACATCTTTAGTGCACCAGGTCACCTTGAGTTTCAGGGACTTTGAAAATTCTAAAGAATCAATATTTGCAAAGACATGAATTTGCTCTCAAGCAATGACCTGGATGCAAGCACATCTATAAAATCCAGGGATGCTTCACTGATCTTTCATCAAGACATAACAGCAATCACATTCTTTGGCCACAGTTCTTTAATGTTAAAAATTTAATTGAATAGGAAATTACTTGAAATTTATTTGGCCTTTAAATTGAAACTGGAGGAAAATGCCACAGAAAAAAATATTGCTTATATGTGAGGTAAGGAAAAACAGGATATGAAAGTGGTGAAACCGATAGCAGATATAGACAGATCTATTTAGTGCCCCCACAGCAGGTGATGAAAAACATTGCATTAAATACTCAGTTTTGCATTGAACATGGTAGAAAGCATTTACAGCTTTCTATAATGCCATGTTCTTGATAATGTGACTTTCTGCTACTCTGAATTTTTTTAGTGCTTTTTGCAGCTTTATTGAATGGGAAAGGCAGCAAGATACTTTTTTGTGACAGTACCAATTAAAGCTTCTCCCTGAAGAGTTTTGCTGGGAAAGATGTTGATCAACAGGCTGGTGTAGTACACAAAAGGCACGTGTCACTTGTCTGCAGCCACCCTCATTGATGCAAAAGGACAGCAAGGAGGCTCCTCCACTGCACATCAGCCACGAAGAGTGTTCTGAAATGCTCTTAAAGTATTGACAGGAGAGCACATTTGTATCTCAGCTTCCAGGTTTGTCTCCATAGTTAAAAGAGCTGTGAATCACTGTCTCAGGGCTCTTCAGTAATGTTATCTATCCCAGGCTGAGAACACTGGGCAAAGACAGGCACGCTCATATCATTACAAGACAAACATGCAGGGTTCTGATCTATTTTCTCACCTGATGCAGAGAAGTTCATCCAACAGTAAAATAAAAGGTATCTCATCTCCATTGTGCTTCTTGTCTTCACTGTGTTAACAGAGACTCAGATCTCAACCCCAAATACAGCTGCTGTTGAGATTTGTGGACTTCAAACTTTTGATTCAAAAACGTGTCACACACTTTTTCCCCCACTCTAAGTTAGGCTAAGAGTGAAAAGCAAGAACTGACAAGGCTAAGGAAGAAACTGTCAGTTTGGTTTTTGTAGGAGGTATACATGTCCCAAAGCCAGATACATAAATCCAATAACATCCTCATCTTTTCCAGTGCAAAAGAGGAACAAAGTAATTTCATTTCCTAGATAAGTTCATGATATATGAATAAAAGGAGAAAGAATGAAAATTGTCAAACATGTCTGAGCTGCATAGACACTGGACAAGTAGGGTAGCACTTTAGACCATATGGATTTACAGGCAGCTTGCAACCAGCCTCTCTTCTGTTGACTGTAAATCCCATCTGCCTTCATGGCAGGTAAAATTGGTGCATTTTCAGGCAAAATGTCAAGAATGCTTCTGCACAGCCCTCCATGGCCATCTACTCTGCACAGTGTTGCAGCAGCACTCTCCCCAGCTGTTCCAAATCTATCTCTGTATAGGAAAGAAAATTGCTTTTCTGTGTGCTCTAAAGCTCTTGATTTATCTACAGTTTTCTTCCAGGGACACTCCAGCTGGGTCAGCTTCAAGTTTTCTTTGCAGATAGATGATGCAGATGGGAAACAAACATGACTTTGAGCCTGTCCTAGAAATGATTTCTTAATTGTATGAATACAGCCATAGTCTAGCTGAAACTGCAGATGAAATGGAAGCTGTGATGGTTGAAAAGCACTACACAGGATAAAAGCCCACAAAATCCGTATTATGAAGCTAATTTGTTGTTAGGTGGCCTCATCTTTGTTGTGCTGCACACTAAGCTGTGCCTAGTGGAATGTTTCTGTAATGCTTCCAGCACTGGACTGTGAGCTGATTTAATTCTACCAATATCAGGCAAGTCACATTTCCAAGGACATGAGTAGTAATTAAAACTGGGATTTATTTTTCCTAATTCTAAGCTAAATTTCAATCTAATTTTGTAACCTTGGGCTCCTTTTAAAGAAAATGGTATGTAGTGGACAGACATCTAAAATGGGCTAGATGATTCCCTGTCCACAGTTGCTTATCTCTCCTTGTCTAACTTAGTTATCTAACAGGTGCACAGAAAGCACATATTACATGCAGATACTTAATTTTTAAGGTCGAAACTTGAGGGAAAATCATCAGTAAATACTGCTGGCCTATAAATTTTCATTTTGCCACAGATAGATTGTAGTTTAGTACCACAGTTTCTTTGTGTCTTAGTTTCTTCTTAGTGTCCTTCGTTTCCAGCTTCCTCTTCTCAAGCAGTTACCTTTCAGCTCCCAAAAAATTTAGAATGGCTACTGTTTGTTACTAGGTGCACATACAGCTCTTAAAAAGGAAATTTCTGAACTTAATCAAGGTTTCTAATTGCCACGATGCCATAAAAGTCACAGTACTTAGAATAATTATTTTGTTGCTATTAATAAGCAACAGAAATATAGAAAATACCTACTGGTTCTTTGATAGTGTTTCTCTGTTATGTTACAAGCCCATTTAAAAAAAACAACATTTCAGTGGAAGCCTTTTTGGTTCATAAATTCTTAAACACAAGACTCTTGTCTTTTTCCATAGTGAGGAGGCATTATACATATGTAGCTTGTGGTACAAAGCAAGAAGTTAGCAAAAAAACAGTAATTAAGCTGAAAGAACAACAAAATAAAAGAAGTGTATAAGTTATCAGTTATAGAATACAGGATCCAAATTCTGGGGCAGGGGTTTACACCTCGAAATTTTTTAAAATTTGACTCACATCATCATTAGTGTAAGTGTGTGCTTTGGGATATAACCTCCAGCACTGGAAAAAGTACTCAGAGGTCTCTGCTGCATTTCATTTTAAAAGGTGTGACCTCTGGGTCATTAAAACGTGTACGTTTTAATGGCTGTTTCTCTCTGCACTGGGCATTCCATGTGTGTCCCTCGTGAATCCCACTAAAACTTGCAAGGGTGCCTCTGAAGCAAACATTTCATACAGAAACTCAGAGTTTCTTATAACAGCATAGCATATCACTTGCAACAAAGATTCCACAGCACCATCATCACAGCTCCTATCTGTAGAGCTCCATCATCACAGCTTCTGTGATCTTTGGACCAAGGTCCAGATAATCTGGATTTAATAACTGAAAGGAAAACAATGAATACTTTGCATAATAATATTTAGATAATATGGTTTGTATTTTTAAATGTTTCACATGTACCAGCATGTAAACTCTTATACCCCTTTTGTGACACCAGTCAGTGTGCTCTTCAGTCTCCCACAGGAATGGGGGATCACAAAGTGGAAGGTGTACGCAGATACTCATGGTGCATTAGTACCTCAAGACAAATTCCATTAATCATCCATTCATCTTCTGTCATAAGACAAAGATCAAGCATAGATTCTTATTATTGCTTGTACCAGACTATGATTTAGGGGTTCAGGCTGTAACCTATGACATTCCTAGAGTGCCTTCTAGGGCATGTTGTACAGACAGCTACAGTGGCCGTCCTGTGGTAGACAGGAGTTTCAGGCTAACGCAGGAATGCCCGTGAAATATTCCACCTGGACACCTGCACAAAAAACAAGGACTTCTATTTCCTCTGTGCACGTTATTACCCTTCCTAGTCATACCATTTCTCTCAGAATTTGTCTTAAAACAGAAATGCCAAAGATAGAAAATCTTTTCAGACAACTTTGAGAAAACCAGAAGATAGTCAGGAAAACAAGGAATAATCCTTAGCATTCACAGTACTGGACTTCGTGAAAGTTATTCTCTTACATGGCTCTGCTTCCTGCCTATGATTATGACTCAGAAGAGATTACTGGAAACATTTAGTTCCATTTTGAATGTAGGAAACATAGTTGCACCATTTTCTTCCTCTGTTTACTCCGGAAATATGGGCATAAAGATACTTATTTCTCCTCCTAAGGATTATGTGATGTAGAAACTGAAAAAAATATTATTTTCAACTTCAATGACTCTTTGCAAAACTAACCAAGAAATGCTACTGAAAACAAAGTAATTTGTTGCCTTTAACTGAAAAATCATTACTATCAGTGCATGAATCAAAGCCCAAGCCAAATGGCATCATCTTTTTCTGACACGTTCTCTGCATAGATGTCAAGGAGGTTTGTGCCCAGAGACTGAATGTGCCTACAATGCTGTGGGGTCCTGGTGATCCCTGCCATTCTAATGGACCATTAAACTCTGTTACTAATGGGCACACATTAAAAAGCCAGCTGTAAGGTATTATGAGGTTAATAATAGTCTCTAAATAGCTAGATGTTTACTAAGATAATAAAACCACCCTGTTCTACGATAGCTAAGGTTAAAAAAATACAAAAAGCATTTTGAAAGCAACATTAGTTCAACTGGCTTCAAGGCAGAAGCTAACCCCTAACTGATGACAATTCCTTTTGTGTATTATTCTTGCATAATTCCTCTCTGCTGGAGAATTTATTGTACCTTAGTTCTAAACATTTGGTCCCAGATCTACCACTGACACCATATTGGCATGTAGAGGTGGAAAAGCACTCTTCCAGAATATGATTTATTGATTTCTAATGGGGTGTAGGAAAATGCAACTTTTAAATAGCCTGCAATAGAAAGGCATTCGACAAAAGCTATGTAGACTGTGAAAGAATAAGCAAAATATGATCATCCATATTCATGAAAATACATTAACCCACTTACCTGGGGTATTCAAATATTTGCCTGCTTATGGATAATATGTGGGCTAAATGTTGCTATAAGTGTCAAGATCAATTTAAAAAGTGAGTAAATTGCCTTTTTATGTCCTGGTATTAAACAGTGTCCTGCATGCATGGCTGTAACTTCACAATTGTTTAGTTTTCATAAACACCCCAGCTATTCTATTACAGTACATGAATAGGAAAATGGAATGCACAGGATACTATTGAGCAGCTAATGACATAGATATCTGAATCATTCAGAGTAATGCACAAATGTTTGGAGACCTCAGGAGAGACTGGAATAGTCACAGTCAGTTTGACAGAGATGGAGGGAAGAAGGGTTTGTCCCTATTGTGTGCTGTATTATACAGACAGCACAGACAGAGGTAAATATTTCTATAGTGTTCATGAATTCAAATGAGCAATTCATATTTATATTGTTTTCCATTATACATCCAAGAACTCCTGGTCAAATATTGCATTTATACTTTCTCATGAAATACCGTTCTGTTAAAATATGTTGCATAAAAATCTTTGAAAGGCGGAGAAAACCATGAAATACCTGGACCATGCAACCTAAAAAAAGTCGACTTTGGTAGAATACCTGCACTACCAGAAAGTTTTAATTTTTAAAATGTGTTTCAGTGACTTAAAGATCACATTTACAAGCACCTTGACTATCCTGCTGATGCCTTAAAGAACCTAGAAATGAAACAACACACTTTTGAGACAATATTAATATAGCAGGCAGTATAAAGGCTGGTCCCTTGAAAGCCTCCAAGGGGCAGATAAGGAAAAATGCCCAACCCACATAGGATGAATACAGTTTTACAAGTTTAGCAAATTAGCATAATTGACAAGAATCCCCAGTTAGAAGTACAAGTGATGAGGTAATCCCCTCCTTTTGGTTTCACCTTTCCAGTAGTCCCACTTTTGATAGGAACTAAACTTTATGAAAGTGTGAAATGAAAGTATTTATGAAAGTGTGTCTCAGCTGGTTTCAACCTTGGCTCCCAGGAAGAACCAAGGTAGGATAGGGGCCTTTGAGCCCCCAGAGTTTGGAGCCTCTGGAATGTGTTTTGTCTTTCTGCCTATTGGGGTGGGGAAAAGGTAGGGAAAAGTACTGGAGCTATCTAGGAACTATATAACTGTACAACAATAGTCTACAGAGCTACAAATATATATGAAGGAAATACAAAAGCAAAAATCATTGTGGCATCACTGCAATACATCAGCATAGCAGTGCACAGAAAACTGTGCCAATTACAGGCTATATTTTGCTTTAATAAGTGAAAAAATCGTTTTGGCAGCTACATTGCTGATCCAAATAGCATTACCTTTACATGTCTCTATTTGGATATCCATGGAGGACTGCACAGAACAACAGCAATGAAATGAGCTAAAATGAAATGACCTTCCACACAGAGATCATTGGAGAATGTTCTTGTCAAAATTGTGTTAATCTGAATGTGTCCTTTTTATATTATATAGAAAAAAAGGGATTTTGATTTCATTTGATTCCTTACTTCCCTGTTTTACAAATAAACAAGAAAAGTGTGTCAGTAGGTTTCTTGGTTTGGTTGTGGGTATTTTTTTTTTTCTTCATCTTATTTTTTCTAAAAAATGAACATTTTGATTTCAGATTGTCATAAAGAAATTCTGAAAAACTTTCAATTAATTTTTTTTACAAAAATTCCTATGGAAACATTGTTTGTATTGTATCAGCTGTGCATCTTAGTATAACCTGAATAAAGTTTTCACAGATTCTGTCCAGTTTTCTCTTTCTTTTTGTATGACAATGATTTTGTCTTTCAGTAGATAACTAACCAGCAGAGGCAGATGACCCCTGAAAGGCAGGTTATAATGTTAGCACAGTAGTAGTTAAATATTATGGTTAGTAGCTTATTTATTTTCTTAGTTTTTTGAGGGAAATTATTGATTTTGCAAACTGTGAGATTTTTAAAAATCAAATCCATGCTTTGCAATACATACATAACACGAAAGATTAACCACATCCCCCTGGGTTTCATTTTGAAATTTCTGAGTGAGACTGCACTTAATGCTTCCTGAGGTAGTTTAAAAATGCTAATATTTTCAATGGAAGCTGAGAAAGGCTTGGTAATTATTTTATGTAAGTTACTATAAGGTAGTTCTGCCACACTTTCTTCCAGTGTAGCATATGGAGAGAAGTAATGCATGATAAAACTCAGAATAAGGCTTTTTATAGCAGAAGATTTCTTGCTTTAATGAGAACATTTCAGGGCAATTTGTGAATGCTTAAATGTAAACACTTAGAACAAGTCACACTCACAGGACCTGACTTTCCTCTCATAACAGTTTTGTGCTAATACACCCTATTTTTTTTTCAGACACAACCATGTAGAAAAATTCAATTCATATTTCAAATATAGTGAATAAGGACAAATTAGAAATAGTTTCGTTGATGAAGAGATTCTTATGTTATAGTTCTAAAAACACTGATATTTAAGGGAAAGTCTGAGTAAACTGTCAATAAAGCAAAGAGTTCAGACTGTCCTTCATTGTCTAACTCCAATTTACTCTTGTGTTGAAGACACCCACAGATTCAATAAACTGGTTCTGAGGTAAGATTGAGTTTATTTTACTGGGGGCTTTTAGCTGATCCACTTAAATCTGGATAGGCTTCCATTCCCTCTCTGAAAAATAGGGATGATAATGGGTGACTCTAAAGATAGTGCTTGGGAGAATATTCCAATTATACAACACACAGATTTTTAATAATTATTAATAATTCTATTATATTGAATTTGTAAGCATTATCTTTTTTTTTTGGGCTGAAACTCTTCTGAGATCAGGATGACACCTTAGAAACTTAGAAACTGCCAGAACCAGATAAAAGCAACAAACATGTTCATTAAGACAAACGTTGGGATTTAACATCTTCAGCTTTGTTAATTCCAGTCTAGAATGAGACTTTACCTTTCAGAGGTAAAATATTTCATGACTGAGAGACAGCTCTGGTTTCTTGTATGTCTTTCTCTTTCAAAGCAGAATGAAACAGCTATGCTAGGTGGAAGGTGAAAATTTGGTGTGAAGGTTTTGGAGGCTGGCAGTATTCTCTGGTGTCCTTACCCAAAGAAAACTATCCTAAATTGCTACCAGACTGAGATATGTAGTGAATAGAGAATACTGGAAAGTTGTGAAGAGTCACTTTTTAATCAGATTTCACCACATGCTAATGTGCTTTAGTTCATCTCCAAACAAGACATCACTCCAAGCAGGTGCATCTGCATAACAACCAATTGACACCTTATCAGAATTCAAGAATATAATAGACCAGAAAAAATGATGGATTAGTTGGATTGGGAGATCAGCTGTGATAGTTTCAATTGACTTATTTTCCAGGTGGCAATATTTATAAAAGTAACTTGTCAGCATGAGGCATTCAGCCATGCCTTGACTGTCTGATTATTCCTGTGACTTATATGTATTTCTTGCTGATAGATGTTGCAGCAAGAAAAAGTGCTAATACTATCACCTAACACAATCTTTTCAAAATGCCATTACAGAAAATGGCACTATGTAATTTTTGGCATCAAAACTATACCAACTAAATGACTAGGACACAACTTTTAAAAATACATTAGTGGACAAAGAAAATTATAGAATTATAGAATCATTTGGGCTAGAAAAATCTCTTAAGGTCATTGAGTCCAACTGTTCCCCTGGCATTGCCAAGTCCACCAATGAGCCACGTCCCTAAACACCATGTCTATACATCTTTTAAAATACCTCCAGGAATGGTGACTCTATCACTTCTCTGGGCAGCCTGTTCCAACGTGTGACAACCCTTTCCATGAAGAAATATTTCCTAATAATGAATCTAAAGCTTCTCTGGAGCAACTTGAGGCTGTTTCCTCTCACTGGTAACTTAGGAGAAGAGACTGACCTCCACCTCACTACAGCCTCCTTTCAGGTACATTTAGAGAGTGATGAGGTCTCCCCTGAGCCTCCTTTTCTCCAGGCTAAACACCCACAGCTTCCGCTGCTGCTCCTCTTTGGACTTGCTCTGTAGAACCTTCACCAGCTTCATTGCCCTTCTCTGCTACTCTCCAGCACCTCAATGACTTTCTTGTAGTAAGGGGTCCAGAACTGAATGCAATATTTGAGGTGCAGTCTTACCTGTGATTCTTAGACCAGCACGTTTGAAAAGGGAACCTTAACAGCTAAGAAATATTCAATACGAAGAAACCGGAAGCATTTTTAGCCAGAGATGGGGTAGGGTGAAAGGTAAAAAACAGACATGATACCTACTGTGCAATTAAAAATCAAAAATTTAAATACCCTTTAGTACAGTGTGTTCATAGGAACACCACAACATTTTCCAAGGGAGAAAGAGCAACCTGAAGAAGAGGTGTTGGTATGTTTTATTATTCCAAGGAATCTGGCTTCCTTCATAAATTTGGGTATGTCACTTACTTTGTCTGATTCCTTACTTGCTAAGGATATTATTTTTCTATCCACAGGGCAGTTATTTTTATGCCATTAGTAATGACTAAGGATTTGAAAATTTGGATATTGTCATACAAGTATCTGAATCCTAGTTATCTATTAGTTCAGAAGTAAATTACATTTGGGACCTAGCTTTGTCTCTATCTCCAAACCGATAATTTAGTAAAAATAATGAAACACTGGGACTTGGGTGGCTGACTAAACTGGAGAATTACATTTTTATCAACTCCGTTTCAGTGACAGAGTTGATGCTCACAAGTCTGACTACTAAAAATTGTTTTAAAGACTATAAAAACAGTCATTAAGCTAAATGAAGATACTACTTTTGTGCTACCTAAATGAACCAAATATTTTGAGGAAAACAATACATTTATTTTTTTGCCTATGGAATAGCTTTGATATTTGAACTCATTTCTTCTCCCATCTTGACTCCTACTTTCAAATACACATCAACCATTCTGTATGTCAGTCAGACACTAAAGGTAATAAATACTTTTGGCTTGAAATATTTTACCATGTTACTGTTTCTGAATAACTCATTAACACCCTTTATTGGAAAGGAATTTTGTTATTCTTTCAGATTAACACCATTTTTTTAAACTTTGAAATTCTATTTTTATTTTTTAATTTAGGATTAAATTTCTATCAAAAAAATTTATTTATTAGGCAAAGATTAAAGTAGACAACTATTTCACTCATTTTCTCATACATACTGTAAATGACAAGAGAACTAATCTCTTCTAGAGAAGAATCCTTAGCAGTATAAAAAAGCTCTGTAATATTATATATTTTTAATTAAAATCCTTATAGGATCTCTACTCACTGATATGAAAATATTTTGAAAATCCAAAGAGAAAATGAATTGCAGTCTATCAATATGTAGCATAAAAGCTCCTTGCAGGGTCTTTGAAGAAATATTTTCATTTTCAGAATATTCCAGAATTAATTCAGAAAAGATGCCTGATAGTTATGAAGAAAAACTCAAACAGATCAGTGTAATAAAAGCCTTGTGCACCTGAAAGTTAAGAACTATGTTGTCAGCTGCCTTCCAGAAGGAATATGAAAGAATTGTCAGAGGAATCATACTCCAAAGTTTTAGTAATACTGATTTTTATAATGCAGTGAAGAAGATGCATACTCTTCCCAGGAAGTTTTGAAAGAAAAGAGACAGCCTGTATATTTTTGCAAAGAGCCTGGGGATGTGCTTAGTGCTCTTGGCCTCTGCAGGTCACCTGAGCAAAGTTTTTTGCAGAGTGCTTCTGAATCTATTAAGGCACAGAGATGTAATGTACTTCTTTACTCCAGATACTTTAGTCAGCTTCCTTGTGATTGATTCTTCTGGCAGAAATAATGGTTAGGCATCCTCTATTACTTAATAAAATTCTCCCATGCTGGGCCACAACTCCCTTTAGTCTCTCCTAACGAGAGATATTGTTTTGTGACATAAGTCTTCCTCCTTCTAAAATTGCAATATTTGTATTTTGGAGGGTTTGCAATTAATTTTTTAGGGTATTCATATTTTCATATAGCTTTGTTCTCTTATCCCATCCTCACAGATCAGGATTTTAAGTGTCTTGGGAAGCTTTCTGCTTTTTCGATTTTCTGCAGATTTCTATTCTTTATGAAATGCAGCATCCCAAAATGTGGGTGTTATTTCACATAAAGCCAAAGCATCACTATTATACAGGCATTCCCAGCAAACTTGACTTACTATGATAATCCCATTGATACAGCCCAATACTGGAGATGTTTTTTAATGATTGCTGACTCATCCCTGGTTTATATGTACTTTAATCTTTACACACTCCCTGATGAGCCCAGTTTAAATGTGTTCTTGAACTTGATTACTCAGTTGTGTGAATTTATTTCTATACATCCTTACTGATTCTTCTCACTGATTTTAGAAACTTGCTCCATTTTAAGAATATTCATGTTTTAATCCTAACTTCCAAAATAGTTGAGGTCCTTTTCAATGTCAACCTTTGCATATAGAATTTATGTATATTTTACAGCACCCTCCAAGTCTTCAGTGAAAGTTTGATACAGGGTAGTAAAATTTAGTGTTTTACAGGACCCTATGTCAAATTTATCATTGGAATATCAGAATTATTTTATTTGATTACTTACAAGGTTTACATTACAGGATTTCAAACTAATTTCTGTATGGCCCACAACCATATAAAATTTTCAGATTTTCCCTAGCAAGTGTGTTCCAGAGTGAAGTAGTAAAATAGACTGAGGTCAAAAGGTAATATTTCCTTCCCCTCAAAATTACAGGAGATGTATTAAGGAAATTAAGAAATTAAGGAAGAAAGAGATGCTCTGAATAACATGCAAGGAGCAACCAGTAGCATCCTCCTGTTCTGCCAAACCCTCTGCCTGAGGCTTTTTCAAATGTCAGTGCAAAACTAACAAATATTTATCCTTCCCAACATCTTGAATTTACTTGTAAAAATGTCCCTACCATGCTAACATCGGCATTATTACTTATCCTTTCCTCATAGTGCACCAAAGATCACATCCAGTTTCTTGTTCCCTGCTGTTTCTCTATTTTCCTCTTACTCATACATAAAATTCTCTGCCTCTGAAAATTTTCACTGACTAAAAATAGTTCTTGTTCCTGACGCTGCTTCTGTCTTATTGAATAGTCAACCCATACAAAAGAAAACTGCCCTTTCCTAGATTCTTATTTTTCAGCTTCACAAAAAGTTACTTCTGAAACCCACTCAACAATTGGGTTCACACAAATGATTTCTCAGCTGCATGTTCATTTTTTGACTGTCTCTTCCCTCTTATCTATGCTAACATACAGACTGAGATCAAGTACCAATCTTTCAAAAATCATGCCTTACTCTATCGTCTTTCCACTTCTAGTTTTAACAAGAGTCTTCTCAGGGAGATCTGCTTAAATGCTAAGTATTTCTGAAGTCAGAAGTATTCAGGTTGCAAGGGGAGGCCCTTTTGGCAATGAATGTTGATTTGTTCTTGGCCTCTGCAGGTCATCTGAGCAAGCTTTTGCAGAGTGCTGCTGAATCTATTAAGGCACAGAGATGTAATGTACTTCCTTACTCTGGATACCACAGTTACTACAAAGCAAAATAAAACAGAACAAAAAAAATCACAATCACAAACAAACCAAAACCCAACATCACAGCCTACCCTCCTCAAAAAAAAAAAAAAAGTGAGAATAGAAGACAAAGAATAAAAGTTGTTTGAATAATGTAGAAAGTGGAAAAACTAGCTTTCCTCCATGAGGAATGAGAGACAAGGAGTAGGCACACATGGCTGAATAATTTGTCCAATGAAGGACTAAAGTACTGGTTTCAAAAAGCAAGATGGAAACGAAATCTCAGTTAGGTCACTGACCAGCCCCCCCAGTAATGCTTTACATGGAAGAAATGGTGCTATTTTGTTCTGTTTAGAGCATGTCCCTTCAGAAAGATTCCTAACATGACCATCACAAGTAAAGTCCCCAAGGCAGTCCCAGAGGTAACAAAGCAGTTTGGTGATAGGTGCAATGTCAGATATGGGACATCTAAGACCAGCATAAGATTCTCCAAAGAACAAAGGAATTCTCAAAGCAGAACAGAAGAATGCTTTGTTCCAGTCCATATAGTCAACCTGGCTGTCAGCAGTACAGGCAATACCAGAGAATAACAAGAAACCACACACATAAAAATCACCTTACAAAATGCCAGCTGATGGCTGTCTTATCTCCTGAAGCACAGAACTTTATATTTTAGAATTTCTGCCCCATCAACTTCAGGAAATATGTTTTCTTAGTTGTGGAACCAGCTGCTGCTTACCAATATGGTTTGTAGCACACACATAATTTTTTGTGGCAACAGAAATGGGATAACATCAACAATGGGTACCATTCAACCATTTATTGAATGTTCTCTGAGAACAGAAGGTATTGAACAACAAAAAATGCAACTTTAAATTTAATTCAGGCATTGGCATTGACCAAACACTACATTTTTGGAGTTGAATTCTAGATGCCAATAATTCAGCAGCAGTATATATTGAATAATTGACTTTTCCCCCTCAATAATAATTATTATTTTCCTGAAAGTAATGACATACCAAAAGGTCTTCTACTAAAGAAGGTTATTGACCTTCATGAATTTCATGATCAGACTAATCATGCTGTTGCATGGTTCTAAGGCTCAACTCAGATGTTTGTATTTGCCACAGCTGATTGTACCTTACTTTTAAAACAAGTGCCAATGTATCTGTTCTGGTTGCAGTACATAAGGGCTTGGGGATCTATGTCCCTGTGACATTTTGCTGATATTAAGATATTGCAGCACTAAACTTAAGTATATAAAATGCAGTGGAAAAATTCAGTGGTAAATACTACAGTGCAAATTGGACCTTGAGATGTACCTATGGTGACCTTACCAACGTCAGAGCACAGAGGTTTCCCAAAAAAGTTTGGCCTTATGAATAAAGGCTATATAACGTGACATATGATTTTTTTAATCATAATTTGAAGCATGAAATATGAGAAAAAACACTTTTCATTCTTTGCAGAGAACTTTGACGTGATCTAGTCCTCTTTTGTCTGGTGATCCTCTTGAAATCCTATTCAAAATCAATTCTCTTTTTGCCCAATAAATAATATACTCATGATTCATGAAGTGCATATTTGATATCAAAACTGCACTGCAAAGAAATGTACCAACTTTTCTTTGAAAGCAATGGGATGCTCTCTGGTAAATTATTATTTATCCAGAATCATCTATCATTTAATAGAATTTTTAATTAGATTGCAAGATTCGAGGTTGGAACAATGATGGGCAATAGCTATTCAGGTTTGAGTAAGAAGTGATTGAGAATCTTGACACATTTTTCTTCTCTAAGTTGCCAGCTGTAGAAAGATTTGAACCTCACACCACAAAAATAGCACTTCTGCTGCTACTCTCAGTGCTAGAAAAAGAAAAGAGGATTTGAAGTGAGTTGTGCTCTCATGCTTTCTTGAATTCTCAGGAAAACCACTTCCACTGATTGATGATAATCGATTAACTTAACAGATCTAGTCTTGGCCCAGTTGTATATGCATTCTGTCCCTGCCTGCCTGGTGGTGCCCTTATTTAATTTCACAAAGTTTCTGTGGTGTCTGTTCTCCTTGCAGATGTGGTGAAGGTGCCTGTGATGCCATCTGCTCCCAGGTCTGATCTGGACTTCCCACACGGCAAGGAAAGCAGAGCAAGGAAGGCAGGACTGGTTAAGGGGCTGAGCCACGCCACTGCCCAAGCTGTGCCTGTGAAAAGAACTGTCCTCTTGGGCTCACTGGCAGAGGCAGCCTCTTACCCTGTAAAACACTGCCAAATTCCTTGTAAAAATTGGCTTGAACTCACGCCCAGATTTTAATGTATCCTCTCTTCTGTGACTCCTAGTAAATAAATGCCATTGCTGATTTCTCTATTATCTGATAACTATTGTTTAATACCATCTGCTGCATCAACCTTCACCTGCAATTTCTGTGCAAGAGCAAAACACTTCATGTAATAACTATTTCTGTAAAGTATTTTTCTGCACTACTCCTCTAATTTGTAGGGTCTGGCAGGGCAACTTGTTACTCATTTATAGCAGTACTCATTTGGACCCCACAGAGGAGCTTTTGTGAAGCAGCACTCACAAGGATAAAAACCAGTCAGGTTCACAGACTGTGAAACTCATTTTTGTATGGGTTTACCCAGAGCAAACCCAGAAGGCACTAGAATGATGTGGAGTCCAGCATTTCATACAGAAAAAATGGCATCATAGGCATAACCTCTGCTTGAGCTGAAGCAATTTGCCCCCCATTTTGCCCAGCACCATAGCCTAAAGAGCATTGAAGCAGCTGGTAATATACCAGTATGGTCAATAATATAAAGGAGATATTTAGTGTCCTTTAGCCTTCATAATGGCGCTGAAAGTAACCCTGCTGAAGTAATAGTGGGGAAAGAAGGGGGAACCTGGTGAGACTGGGCAGGCACATGCACAGAATAATTAGCAGAGGTCTGAGCTGAAGAGAGTCCCCACTGTTAAGCATTTATTGCTTGCATCTCAGACAGTGCTGTGAATATTACCTTTAGCTGCTAATATTTGCCTGGAGACAAAGTGATTCAAACCTGACAGCAGATGTTACCGATTCCCTGTTAAGTGAAAAGGGAATCAGTGTCCTAATAATTATTTGCTCCTGGAGTAGTTCTCTGGCTTTTTAGTGGCAGACAAAACCAGCATGCTACAACCAAATTATTACATGCTGATGACTGTAATAATTTCAGGTTAGGCAAGGGCTGGAGAATGGTACTAAAGCAGGATGAAAATTGGTTCAAATGAGCAAACTATTTACCACCTCTGCTGACAGGTTTTGTTCCTGCTACCAGTTATATGCATGAAGGATAGGTTTATCTGTTTTCCTATTTTAATTATATGCTATTGTGCTCATCTGAGTATCTTTAAAAGGCCTCCTGCAAATATGCATGAGTTTCAAATGATCAAACGGTTAAGAGGAAATAATAGAGGTGTGGCACTTTTATGTCACTGCCTGTGGATTTATGTGCATAGTTTTATTTGACCTGTAGGCAAACAGGAATTAAAATGATAATTTTCTTGACATTGCCATTGCCATTTAGAAATTATATAAGAACTGGGGGTCTGATAGTCACTCTTTAGGACTGGACATAGGTTTCTGAACTGCACCTAATTTCTAACACATAGCAGACCTAATTAATTAACTTCCCTCCCACTCCATAATGAATAATAAGTAATACTAAACAGGTAAACCTACAAGATAGGAGAAGAGACTATACCACTTTACTCTGCCAATGCAATCTATTTGGATTATCTTTTCTCCTACACTTTTCATTTTGAGTATTTAAAGATAGATTTTTTAAACAAAGCTGGTAAGTTGAGAATTTTGTTGGACAGGTTAGATCAAATTACATCTTTAATCAACACTATACATCTGCTGTATCTTTTTCAGTCTGTGGATTAAGATAAATATGGTGGTTCTTACTGAAGTCATAAGAACATTTTTTAAAGTCAAGTCTTTATAAGTACTTTACAAAGGTTTTTTTTTAATCCGGCTTTCTTCCTTCACTTTTGTCTCTCAAAATCCCTCAGATATTTTAGGAGGCGTGTAATTTGTCTGTACCATGTTAACACCTGGCAAAATAATGGGTGGCATATGGCCTAATAGCTTATGAGCACAAAAAGAAATTTGGCATTGCATGAAAAATTAATTTTAAATTCCTGTATAAATTAGTGGCAAGGGAATGTGATTTTCCAGTTCACATGCATATCTCCAATAACAACTTGCAGTTTAAGGTCAGTGAAGTATCTGCCACAAAAGAAAAAAACTATCACTCTGTTTGCATCTGCTGGTAAATTCTTAAAAAGTTCACTAATGTAAGTAATTTTCTATGTATAATTTTTAAAAAATCTGGCATCATAGTAAAGCATGCTAGTAATAATGATAATTTTTTCAACTCATTTTTATTTGTAGATGATACAGTTGCTGTGTGAAATAGTAATTTCTACCTAGTATGTGATCTACTCTAGTCCAGTTAGATTTAATCTAAAAGATCCCATTCATGAAGGGAAATAAAAATAAGAGGGATTAGGTTTTAACTGTCCCAATTGCTTTCCAAAGACTTTTGAAAAAACTTCCTGCACAGTCATTGTTTCCCTTTTAAAGTCTTTCAGGTCATTCTCATTACACAAATTTTTAGCATAATATGCCCATTTGATTCCAGGACAAAAAATATTCTCTTTTGGAAGGGCCATGGCAAAAAATATTGCACTTTTTTTCTTTTTAAATTTTAAAATATTCACATTGAAAACATTTAATTATTTGCTAAAGTTTGATACTTTGAATTTGACTCAAAGTAGTGGACATCATCCCTTTAACAAACTAAACATCATTGGCCTTGTTTCTTGAAATATATTGCCTTGTCATTGCTTGGCATCTTTGAAAGAAAGAAAGAAAGAATCTAACTTCTTGTTTAGGCACTAATTTGAGACTAATTTGAGTCTCCCGAGCTGGAAGCGCTGCTGTGTTCAAAATTCCCTTGCAAGGTGATTTTATAACCTGTGCTCATCTCTGCCAAGGAGATCACACAAGGTTTGCATGAAAGGCTGACGCAGGACTCAGGCTGCTTCTCATTTTCTAGGCTGGCTTTAGAATCCTCAGGAGAAGTTACCTCACCACAGGTAGGAGATGGGAAATTTGAAGGGTTGTTACACACTGCCAGTGTTGATGTAAGGTGGTGGAAAGCTATTGGGCACAGCAGGGCATAGCGAGAAATTCACTCTCAGCTCAGTGGTCTCTTCCATGCAGCCACAGAACTGCTGCAACCTCTCAGACAGGGTCACATTTCCGAGCCTTTCTCCCTTTGCTTTTGAAATAAAAGACCTGACATGCTCTTTTTCAAATTGTAGAGTGACACATTGTTACGTGAAGAATATAACATTAAAAAAGAAAGCACAAGACTTTTTACTCCTGCGGGGTTTTCCAGCTTCCTCATCACTCTTTTTAGGGCTTTTTCTTTTCAACATTCTCAGCGGAATTATTTTCTGTTGTTTCCTCCTTTCTCACCTAACTATTACTCCTGTGGAAGGATTTTGTTCCAGCCTGACACTCTTGCTATAATGTCTTTTGCTTTGGATTTCTGACTTTCATATTTCTTCCCCACTTTAAAGTTTAGCTTGACAGATTTTCTTTTCCTACTCAAAGCCAGGCATTAGCTGCAGCTCAGACCACCACAACCCTCCAAGACTGCATACATTCTGCTACTTGCATGGTAGGTCACCTTTTGTTATTAGCTAAAATACATCCATTAGGACTGTGCTAGAAACACCGAATTTGTGCCACTCAGCTGGCAGGAGATGGAAGCCCTGAAGGCACAGGAGCCAATGTGGTAATTGGGGAGGTGAAGGAAGTTCATGGCCAGTAGAGGAAAGACTGAGGTTGTCAAGGGAACAAGACAGCTCTGCTGTGCATTCTTTTAAACCAGAGAATTTTCTTTTTTCTTGTTTTGGTGGCAAACTCTTTACGGTTAAATTTTTAGCATATATTATAGATATTTTAATAAGAAAGATGTATTTCAAGAATCAACTGGGCATTTTCACCCACCCAGTACCCTGGAAAAGAAAATACTGGCAAACCTCTTCATCTCCCTTGTTCTTAGTTGTGTTGTATTTTCAGTTTTTGATGATTATTTACTGAAATGTGTATGGCTACTGGAATAATCAATAGACCTGCAGTTCCTTGCTTCCTGCTATGGCATGCAAATCCCACACCAGGACCCTTTAATCCTATTTTAGTAGCAGCCAGTACCAACAGAGGCACTGTAGTCAGCATAGTCAGCCTGGTTGGGCAGTCTGGTCTAATCAGTAGTCAGTGGTTCTCTAGAAACAGTTTGCTAATTGCACAGACCTGGGCTCAGACAGAACCTGTCCCTCCTACCCAGAGCTCTTTGACCACTTCCACAGCACAAATCCCCATTATGAATTGCCCAGATGCACATTTTTCTCCCTCTTTTGTCATTTCTGTCTCATTAGCGGTCTCGTTTCTCTGTGCCTTTGAAGAATAGAATATTTTATGACTCACATTCAGCCCTAATTTTAAAGCAACACAACTGTGCACAGTTGCTTAAGAAGCTTCCTAAGCCTCTTTCAGGAGGGCTGGGAAGATCAGCCCAAATTGTGGCTGATAGCAACAGAGAAGTGAGAGTGTTTTCCTTGAATTTTTATCTGCTCCATCTAGGTTGTTTTCACTTTAAAAAAAATACTCATTGACATGAAACTGCTTTCATAATTATACGAAACATAAAAAATACTGACTGACTTTGAATTAAGATGCAACTTCAAAGGTGTAAGGAACTTCTTATGGTATCAAAATGTCATTTTACTCATGATACAGGAGCTGTTGTCTCCTGCATTGCTGCAGACTGCCATTCTTTTACCCCCAAAGGTATACGAATCAATTCTTAAACAGTCCTACTTCATCCATGTTTTAGATGTCTGAACTACTGAGTGATCTTTGTAGCAGACACATCTGAAAAAGCAGCATTCGCAATGCTTATGCATAATTTACAGTATAATTCTTTACACTTATCTAGCACCTTTCAGCTTAACATTCCAAAGCCCTTTGCAAATATTAATTAATTTATCCTTCCAGTGGCACTTGAAGATAGAGTATATTATTATTCCTCAGGAGATGCAATGGTAAAAAAAGAAAAAAAAACAGAATGTAACTTTCAGCAAGTCACTGTTGCTATACAGCTTTATTTATTCAAAAGAAAAATGGAGTTAAAATAATAAATTTTCAGAAAATGTTATTAAGAATAACTAGCTTCACTTCCAAGAGAAGTCTGAATGATTTTAGAGCAAAAGCTTATTTTTTAATATGTATAAGTAAAGGCATGAACTTGTGAAGGCCCCAACTCTTGCATTCAGCTAATGCAATACTGAAATAAACAGGAGCTTGACCCAGCCCCTGCACTTTTGAGTCTTGACCAAAGACCCAACAGTACAAATGGGTACAACTGGGTATATCAATCCCTCCCACTCCTGAGGTGCTTACCAGGAATTCAGGGACCTTATTGTGTATTTTTATTTTTAAATTTCAGGATTCCAGCTTGTTTCTTGTCCATTTTTCTTTTGTCCTGTAAGGATACAGTTTGCTTTGAAAACCAAAGAACTGTCACTGAAACTCTAATTTTTTCAGCTTCTGAGAGCATTTTGACACTTAATCAAGTCTTGCTGCTCCCAGCTCCCTTTATTATGATAATGTATTACACCAAATTGAAGATGGCAAGAGGAAGATTGCTGGGATGATGTTTTAACACATGGAAGGAAGGCCTGCTCTCACAGAAGCCCATAGCAACACTCCCATTATTTGCTTAATGCCGATGTTGGATTCTCAGCCACGGCACTCAGCAAAGAAAAGCCAGTTACACAGAGCTGAATATATTAAGATGTTAGCAGCAGTGGGAACTTGAATTCCTTGGTGCAATGGTGTTCTAATATGATATTTGATGCCTTGTTAAAATGGAGTTGCCTTGTCTACTCCTAAACAGGTATTCCTATGCCACCTTCCACGTACTTGAGTATTTTGCCAGGACTTTTCATTTTAGAAGGATCCCATTTTCACACTTCTCTTTCACAGGACTGGTGCACAAAGGAGAACTTTTTAACTTCAATAATTCTCCCTCTAGCAATGCTGTGTTTCTGTAATAGCCCCAGAGGGCAATATTTATTCCAGTGTTGATGCACATTGGTTAAACCTTCTTCTAAACTTAGGAGTTTTCATTTCCAACTGAATATTTGTCTTTGAAGATATTTAGTCACATTTGTTTTAACAGACAAGCAAAATAGCAAGGAATTGACCTCTTGCTACCTCATAAGGAAACAATTTTTTAAAAATCTTTCAAAGACTATTTAGACCATAATTCAAGTTATCTGTCTCCTAGTACATTAACAAATTACAGCTTTTGTAGTTATAATTTAAAATAATTCTGGCCTGGAATGCATAAGCTATGTTTTCACTTAATCTAACTGGTAGCATCACTGTAATGAAGCAAGGAATGGAGAAACAAGACAGAAATCTGGCTTGTTCCTGGAGACACACATTCTTTTATTATTAGTGTCAACAAATATATAAAAATTATTAAAATATTTAAATGCTATATATGATTTTTTGCATTATCAGTGATGCAAATCACTATAACATGAAATAAATCTGAATATAGGTCTATTCAGCATGCTGGCCTTGAATCTTAGCACTACTAACTAATCTCTTTGTAATACATTAATATATTATGTATATTATGTATGTCCATATATATTAACATCCATCCTCTTAACATCAAGTACCATATTTGTGAGTGAAATGTTTTTGTGGTTTGTGACTTTTAGCATTTTAGAGGTCAGCATTAAGGATTTTCCTCCAAACACTTTACTTTTGATAGATTCTGCCTTTGTGCAAATGGGCTTCAAACCATATAATAAAAATAGGACCCATGGGCAACTGGAGCTTTCACCTTTTTCTCTTACACTTACTTTAGTGAGTCAAGCAACTCAGCTATGCTTGATTAAATACTTCCCTGAAATCCAAGTGGATTTCATGCAGGCATACCAAGTTCTCCCTATACCAGCTCACTCATTCACAGATAGTTATACAACTTCAGATGGCAGAAAATATATTATGGGTCTAGAACACACATCAAAGTGGACAGAAATCATATTATAAGTTATCAGGACACAGAGAGTCTCAAAACTGGAGTAAAGCAGATGCTACATGCAGCTTGGGCCCTTTCCACAGGCTCTTTGGGGCTTTCCTGTCTCCCTGGTCATTCCTGAAGTCCTCCAGTAATAATGACTGTTACTTGTGGAGACTACCAGATGGCATTTGTGAGGCCATAGTCCTTTGTGGTTTAGAACTGGGTCTACCACACACAGCAACACACCCTTGGATGGGCAGATGTTCTCTGTGTATGACATTTGTGCTAGCTGTGCTCTTTTACATTGGTTCCATGCCAATTAGAAAAGTGGAGAAAAAGCCTGATCTGGCATAAAGTTACAGATGCAGACTGATAAGACTTGATCTGGCAGGTAGCCTGGCAATATGGAGTTAGTTTATTAATATTTTAAAATAAACATGAGTCAGCAAAGTAAATATATACCACATGAGTGCCTTTCACCCTATGCCTACCATGGTTTTGATTCCACAACAGGATAGGTTTGTCATTATGGTGGATAGCAGAGACAAGTCAGTGCCTATAAGTTCTCCATAACTATTTTTCCCAAAACTGTCAGTAATATACATCTTTTTAGGAGGCAGACTCCCAAGGTGTCTTTCCAGAGACTTTAATGAACATTTGCTGGAATTGCTGAACTCAGTGTGATCCTGTAATTTGTACCAAAGAAAAGTTTCCATTGTTTTGTTTTTCATTATTGTAGTACAATGAGGGAATGTTATTTTACAACCCCTGCTCTAAAGTTCAGTTTTCTTCCTGCAAGGGCAAAACTTATTACAGAAACTACTGCTTCACACCAAATGATACACGCATAATTTTTATTTATCGTTTTATCCTCAAACTTTTTTATCACATTTTCAAATTCCAATGCTGATAGTTCTTAATACAGAATATTTGCACACAAGACTGATAAGAAAACACAGACATATGCATGCTTTCCAATTATTTAACCATAATGTGACTGCTGACTTTGTGGCATGCTTACTTGGCTTTCAAAGGCTTAAGTCTGTTCCAAGATGCAGAGCTTTGCCAAAAGTGGTTGTAACTTTCAAAATAGGGAGAATCTGCAACTGTGTTCAGAATCTTTTCATTCGGAAACTTTTTTAACTCCTTACTATTCCAATGAATCTCTGTGACCCTTAACACAATCTCTACCCCACATTCTTTAGGTGACAACACTGATGTTTTCAATTGAGTGCCTTGTAAGGCAGGTGATAAACACATGACCTGGTGCTTAGATAATTCATGTTTAAAGTCACTTGCTAGGAGAGGGTGGTCTAATAGAGGTAAAGTATGTCCATATATAAAACAGGCAAGCAAGGAGTGTCCAAATTAATTATTAGTGCTTTGAACCTTCGTGAATAGCTATTTTTACTGTGCTTTTAAAATGTGTGTGATTATCTTACTTTTCCACATGTATGCTCTTTACTAGTGAAGTGGGATGAAGAGAAAAAAATACTGAAGTATTTGTCTTCCAGCAATTCAGATCTCTCTGACTTGATACCACAAAATGTCAATGTGTTCTAAAAATGGTCTGCTATTAATGTACTGTGTGATTGTGCATAAAAATCCATTAGACTCTGTTTGGATTCTAGAATGAATAAGAAAGGAGTTTCTCTTCAGACTGTATCAGGGACTCCTTCTTTTCCTATTCTTATATTCATAGAAAATTAGAAAAGTGGGGCTAAAATAGATTACAAATGATCAGATGTCCAGTGGTTGGACCAAGACAGACTCTGTTACACTTTTATCAGTCCTGAACTTATTTTGTATAAACTGTGGTGAAGACTTCCAATGACGAAGACTCCTCACCCTCCCCAGCAATCTGTTAAGGCTGATAAAATGAATCCAGGTGAATTTCAAACTAATCCAGATGTTGCGGAATTCACTCTGAACTGAAATCTCCAGAGGGCTTTAGTGTGGAATAACCATCTCTCTAAGGGCTTTGAGGAACCTTCTCTCCACTCGCCTTGGATTATGCATGCACAAGGCTGAGAGACATTCACATTCCCAGTGCTGAAAGAATTCTCAATCTCTCCCACTTTTATAAACATAGACTCTCTTGTTTCTACCAAAAAACTGCATAATGCCAGTCCTCTTTTATCTAATGATCTTCCCTCTAGATTAATCACAAATAGCTAGGAGGAGAAATTAAAATTATATCCCATAATCCCATGTTAGGCTGCCAGACATTACTTTGTACATGCAAGATCAAATGAGTCATAAGAAAAGGAAAAGCCATAGAGGATCCTACAGATATTTATTAATTTTTATTTGTCCTTTTGTAAAAACTTTGAAAGCTGGAGTAAAAGATGTTCCTCATTCAGCTACAGTTCCATAGATCATGACCTATGACCACAAAGCTAAATATTGCCAACCAAGAGCTTTGGTTCTATTGGTGTAGCTGCCAACAGCTGAACAGCTCAACTAGCAAGCCTCCTTTGCTAAATATGAATAAAACAAGACACCAAAGATGACCACACCCTGGCAATGATGCCAGCTGAGGCAGAACAGCCTCTATTCAGTGCTATTAACTATCTTAATTTTCAGAGCAGAAACCTGTGCAAGGCTTCTAGGAATGATCAGTGAATGGTATTCCCTAGTCATATCCAGGAGACATTTGGAAGATAATTGTGGCCAGGATTGTTCTGAAAACATAACAGCATACCATATGGTTACTAGTGCCTAGAGAGCTCCTGCAGAAAGCATACAGTATTCCCATAGGTATAAAAATGTTTACTTTGCTTCATCTGAGCCAGCATTTCTAAGCTGTACTTTATGGCTGTCTTAATCAGCTGGTACAGGCACAGAAAAAAAGAGATGGGCCAGGGACAAGGTGGGGCAGGGGGAGAGAGATCATGAGGGTCATAGGAGAACATTTTCTTCCCAAGGACAGAAGCTGGGTTGTAACAAAGGTAATTTAGAAACTCTTGTCTGAGTTTGAGCTGACTCCCCAGGCTGACATACAAATGAAAGCCAGTGTTTCTTATTCACATCAGGGCTGTGGGCTGGGGAAACTTGCAGCCCCAAGCCTTGTCATCCAGGGATGAAGTTTACCAAGATTCTTGGGCAGTCAAGATTTGAAGTTGTGGCTTAGGATTCCCTGTTGACCTGAGTTGTTAGAGAAGTGAGACAATTCAGTTTTAACCTTGTTCTCCTGGAGGCCCTCTGCAAGTCATCAGCACAACACGTGGCCCTCGTGCACGAGGCGTACACTTTGGCTTTTCCACCCCCGATGTGCAGTGCTCTTCCAGCAGGACACCCTGCACAGAACAATTCCTGGGCATGTGGCTTATCCCCTGTGCTCCCACAGCAGCTCACTGTAAAGGCAATGCCTTCAAAGGTTGAGCTCTGATTGAGGTGAGGTAGAGAGCAGCTAATGACCTGAGACAGGTACACTGCCCCTTTCTGCTGCCTCTCCTCATCCAGCCATTGTAATCAGCTATTCCAGGGAAAAGACATCCTTCTCATGTGCTGTGCATATAGGAAATGCCAAATTGCAAGGTTAAAAGTCAAGCGGGCCCCTGAGTCCACCGTGCATCACGCCTTTGTCACTGGTTTTGATATATATCCTTTATTCCACAGAATTAAAAAAGATAGAAAAGGAGCACAGTATTTAAATTATTAACACCCTTGACTGAGGTTTTCAAAGGAATATATTCTGAGGCAGAACAAACCCAGGAGCTGTATTCACTTTAAATAATTCTAGTATTCCAATTAGGAAA
Organism: Dicaeum eximium; assembly: GCA_013396995.1. NCBI lineage: Eukaryota > Metazoa > Chordata > Aves > Passeriformes > Dicaeidae > Dicaeum > Dicaeum eximium. The sequence continues at coordinate 204,525 of VWZP01007297.1, forward strand.
GCTGTGAGCTTTTTGTTTCTTAGGTGCCTGGAGATATGGAATACTTAGTGAAGCTTTTAAAAATTCCCTATAATTCCAATTAAAGGCTTTTATATTTACTTCTAAGGTGACACCTATGCAATATGGTTATTTGCAGTTATCTTTGGCAGGAAGATATAGTAGAAAGGCAACCAGAATTGTTCAGTAATCCCAACAAGGTACCTGGGAGAGAGAGACTGTATGACACCATCAGCAGTGGCTGCCCGGGAGAACCAAATGCTCCAGGAAAGCTCTGAGGAGCAATTCCCCTGTGGTGTGCTGCCTCATCCTCAGAGCAGGATTAATGTCATTTAGGAAAACCAAAAAAGATAAAGATGAGAAAAGCATCAAAATTAATCACATCAGAGATATTTTTTTTTCCCCTAACAAGCCTATAGTTGAAAGAATTTACATTTTGCATTGATTAGGAATTCTGTAGATTGGCATGTTTTTCCCTGTCTGGGAAGAATTTACATATATGTTTTGTGGAAGAAAGACTGTAGCTTTCTAAGAGCTTCTAGAATCTGATAAGACTTCACTTCTGATTTCAGACTTTAATTATGATAAAAATTCTATGAGTTATTTATCATTGTTACTACTGCTGTTTGTTTATCATATTACAGCATATCACCAGACATTATTGAATACTATAATATCACTATAGCATAAGTTTTAACAATATTAAATAGTAATACTATAGACAAAGTTAACACCAACATTAACATTAATAATGTTTTCCAAGGATGAAATAAAAATCATATTATCATCAACAAGAAAATGTTTTATGCACCAGAGGGGTGAATCACAGTCACAAGAGTTCTAATGCTGATGAGCTTCAAGCCGCTTTTTGAGAAATACAAATTTTAAGTATACAGAGCTCAAATTGAAATAATTTTATCTGGCATATTATAGCCAATTATGTACAGATGTCACCTACAAAATACTGTTGGGAAAGAAATGAGTCTGTGTGATCAGATTTTGGACATTTTTTCTTTAGACCTCTTTTAAAGTCAGAATTTTTTAAAGCAAGGTATGTTCTTTGTGATTGTATAAAATTTTGTTTCCATTTACAATGAAAGCATCTATGAAAGGAAATTATATATTTTTAATTATTTTCTGATTCAAAGTTTTTCTCAGGGAAAATGCATTGTTTTGTGGTCTACAAATATTTTTTTTAAATCATTAATTCAAAAAACTTGTGTACTGATCTTTTGCTGCTGTTTTTGTAAATGTTCATGCATCTACAGTAATTTTTTTCTGAAAATATCAGGCAGTTTGGTTAAGTGCAATGAAGTAGTAAAGTGTTCTGTATTCAGAATTTTGGGAGTAGAGGATAGGTACAAACAAGCTCTGCTAAGAAAACATGTGCTTGTTCACCATCCATTTTTGTCACAGCTGTCATTAGTGACTCATTGGCCCGCGTGGGCAGATCCCTGCTCTGGGAATCCGGCAGAGCACATGGATTTCTGGCAGCTCTTATGGAATGGAAGAAATCTTCCATTTGCATCTTCCTGCTTGACATAATAATTGCCAAATATCAATGGGTTTAATAACTTAAACTGCTCTAATTTTGTGTGTGATGGGCAAAACAGGTAAACTCATAAGGAATGTGCTCATCCTGGTAAAAATTATGGCCTTGATCTTGCCTCATAAAAGTGAGCAGAAGTTTTGCTGTGGCTGTGGGAGAAGGGGATCCATGCAATCAGCAATCAGGAGAGGAACAAACACTCAAACCACTGAAATGTTAGTGCTCTGATTTTCTATCAAAGGAATATATTTTCCTGACTTTACTTAAGAAAAACACTTTAAAATATTTCACTAATTTTTTATGGTAATCAAACATGCACTTCAACAATTTGGGCATAGTCTATAACAGGAATTATACATGCAAACATTAGGTGAGCATATAAAAATAAATAAATAAAATATATATATAAAAAAATAAAATAAATAAAAATAAATATACCTGTATGAGGTAAAAGGAAATTGTTCTCTGACTTGCATTTATATCCTTCTAGTATTATCAACACATTGCTTATCTAAGTGTGGTTTGCTTTTTATCACATAAAAACATTAATTTTATTCAGGCAAGGATTTAAGGAAGAGTGTTTTTCATTAGATATAGCACACCTGCATGGTTGAATCAATATCTGAAATGCTTAGATACTACATGCTTCTCCTCTGCATGAAAGGTCCAATATAATGAAACATTATCATATGTACCTTATTCTGTTGCATAATGATGTTTCATTTATTAAAATGTGAGTTCTTTGGGATGTTAAATTTAATATATGCTTTAGTAAATAATGGTAATGGGCATAGCTGTAGAGTGGTTGCAGCTTGGAAAGCATGCATATGCTAGAAAGTCATATCTACTATCCAAACTACAGCTTTTAATGTATCAAAATAAGTATATCAACATAATTATTGCTGTTTACTTCAGTTTTAATGAGGAAAAAAACATAATAATACATGAGAAGAAAGAAGGCTTGACAGGCGTATTAGCAAATGGACTTATAAAGAAACAGATGCAATTTTGTTTTCAGCAGAGATTTAGAATAACAAAAATAACTTTAAATTAAGAAATTCATAGTCAAGTTCAAACATTCATTAGCAGTATTCAAATAGCTTAAAACATGCCCTTCATCTGTTGGAGATCACTATCTGCAGTACAAAACATTTTATGGATGGTTTTATGTCACTCTGAATAACTATTCTAACATGCTGTTTAAAAGGGAAACATTCTCTGTAGCACAATAGCCAGCCAAACAGTGTCGAAAAGCAGGTGAGAGCAGTTCTTCTCTGGCACACAACACGTGCAACACCCAATTTATGATAAACCAAAGGGCCAGCATAAAGCAGGGATCACAGAATGGGATGGAGCCATTCAATAGCCCAGTGACATACTCATGACCCCCATGCACTTTCAATTCTTTAGACACCATAATAGATGTTTTATTCCATTGTATCAATTATTGTTGAACTAACCTATTGCTTTTGCAAATTCATTCACTCTAGTATTTGTCACTACCAGCATTGTGCCTTTGATTCATGCATTAGGTCACATAGCTCATATTTTTGGAGACGTCCTAATTTGTCTTCTGCATCTTCTCTTCTCTGCCTGCCTTAAATCAGAAGCCATGTGGGCAAACAAGAGTGATTCTTTTTACACATGAGGATTGTTCAGCTAACTCCAGTCATCTTCTTTACATCCCATGACTTCAGCTTCCCCACAAAGAAATTTAAAATTCCTTTCTTCATCTCCACATAATCTACTTCAGGGATAAGTCTTGACAAGATTTGCCATATTTTGCTCTAGCCTAACTATGTATTAGCCATATATGTATGTCTAAGTTTAAAAATCAGGTAGTGTAAGTATCTTCCATATCTATGCTGAGATATATCTGGTTGTAGCACTTTGTGTAGTGTTAATGTGCATTAAATTGGCACATGTGAGGCTAAATTTAAAGAGACTAAATTAGTGTCCAAGCATGAAAACTTAATGCAAAAGGAGCACCAAAAATACCAAAAAGTTAGAAGGTATAACTTGAAAGCTATGGGGAACAGCAGAGTGAATTCTTAGCTCCTGTTAAGCTCAAAGCTAGAATTCTTGTGTGGGAAGTGAAGCAAAAGAAATTAAACACAGAACTGAAAGTTGCATTTGTTTGGGACACTTTTGCAGTACATGCATAATAAATACCAAGTAAATAGAAATGTTTTATTTTTATATAAATTTATTATAAATGTATATATTTAGTAATGCACTTGGCAGTGTTAGGTTTACTCAGTGATCTCAAACGTCTTTTCCAAACTAAATTACTCTATGATTTTATAAACATTTCTTTATAAGCACTCAAAAGCATTTTCAGCCACTGGCAATAAATGACTGTTCATGGGATGAAAATTAAACACGTGGGAATGTGTGTCATTTGGTGACACACAACATGGCACTTTGTCAGACACGTGTTGAAACTGATGCTTAAAAATGTTTGTTGATATTTATAAGCCCTGCAATTCTTTTATTTTCATTGTCAAGACGAAGTCATGGTAGTAATCTGCTGAATTTCACTATTGCTTATTTAACCAGGCAGCAACACATAATTCAGGCACAAGAAAATTATTGTCTCTCATTACCTTTCAGCAAAGAGATAAAAATCAACACTGTAATGCTCCATAACATTAAAATACATTGACATTGGTAAAAAATACTATAAAAACTATACTTTCTGGATCTCTTTTGTCTGCTTTGCATGGATGCAGGTTTCTTCTCCATTTAAATAAATGCCAGAACCACATCTACAGAGTGCTTTTGGTAATGGAAAGGGCGAGGAGAGCAGGCAGTGGATGGTCTCTCCTGCTGCAGCTCTCTGTGGTAAATATTTTACAGCACCATCATTTTGCAGTGTTGCTTTAAGGCAGTGAAGATTTGGTGAGGCTGGTTGAGAAAAATATGACCTGGGCCTGTTGCTTATCTTGCCCCTGGCTGGATCAAGGCCTAACCACTGAATGATGGCTGAAGCAGAGGTCTCATGGCCTGATGGTGTTCCAGGGAGGCACAGAAGCACATCTCACCTCTGTAGCAGCCAACAGCCACACTCCCTTCACTGTGGAAAACAAACCTAGTTATAAATCTGGTCCATTAATGAGGTGAGATTGTGCACAAAGACCCTCTGATGTAGGTCAGAGAGCCTCTACTGCTCCTTCAGTACATGAAGAAGGACCAAGGTGTTTATTCTACCTCTTTTGTCATCTGTAAAAGTGAAATGACAAGAGTAGAGGCATTTAGTGGATTTTTACATGAATGAACACCTTCAACAAGTAAGAATGTGAGGAGCTCCTCAAATTCCCTAGTTCTTTGTTTATACAAATCACTCTTTGTTTAGGGACAAGAGGAAAAGCAGCAAATACAACCCCAAATCTCAAAGACCAGTCATTAGATTGATGTACATTATGGGGTAGCATTTTGTTTTTCTCTGCAACACACAGGCCAGGATTTGCACACTTATTGAGATGCTTTTAAATGGTATGTTCATTGCATAGAAAGGCACCTGCCTGATGAAGTATGAGATTTTTTTCAACAGAAAGACAGAAGCTGTAATACTCAGTGATGCAAAAGAATTTGTGTGGACTTTGCCCAAGGCAATATCTTTGACCTAGATTTGTTGCCTTTGGTTTTAAGACAAATTATATTTTAATATTCATAATCTCTTGCATGCTGAGTTTTTAGCTTTGGACATTATCACCTATAAATAACTTCAAATAAATAAGCATGACTAGATAGGAATAACTGTCCAAAATGGAAATGGGATATGTTTGAAATAAATTAAATGAGGAACCTACCTAGTAGCTCTGCTTAAGAAATTTAGTAGCTTGCAATGACTGATGCCATGACAGAGCTGAGCTGACAATTTTATGTCAGGGAGATATTAGTTTGTCTTAAATTATTCCAGACTAATAAGCACATTAATATTGTGTTGCTTATTTATCTGTCTACAGGTTAACAGAAAAAGGAAAGGAAAAAAAATATTAAAATCTGAAGGCAAAATATCCACAGGAGTAGTCTCATTTGGCTGTAAGAACACTGTTTCCTGTCTCTTTTTACTTTAGAAAATAATGCTTATTATCAGTAACTTAAAAGGCAGACTCTTCTTTATTCCACTGGCACCATACCTTTGAGGTCAAAGAAGCAAACAGCTGTGGCACATGAATCCGAGCAACTAGTCTGGTAGCTCCTCATGGGGAAGAAATGGATTGTGGCAAGGCATCTGTAGAATTTCCCTGCGGCCATCGCTGTATTGCAGCTTCAAACTGACGCAGTCTTGCAGCGTTGGAGCGATCACTTCGATCAGGCGAACAGAAAGATCCTTCGTTCTCTGGAGCGAGAACAACAACGGCAACCAAAGAATGCTGGGGCTTCAGCAGAAACACACCTACTTACACTGCACTTGCTTACCCCCACAGAGAGGGAGAAAACCTTTTAGCACTCTGAAAAGTGAGAGATGAACAGCACTGTCTGGAGCCAAGTGTGGCAGGGATGGCGGCAATGTGTGAGCCATGCCTCCCTGGGCAGCGCGGCCCGCGCTCCTGACCCCGTACAGGGCTGAGCAGCCTGCCAGCCCTGCTGTCCCTTTGTGCTTGGGAGGATGATGGGTTTATGATGCAAATGAAGGTCGACAGAAAACCACTGCACCAATCTCCTCCTGCTCACCCGCATCACTTTTTCTCCTCTGAGACCTGGGGTCTCCTTGATGGAAAATGTATTCACTTTTTCTATGGCTGCTCCTTGTGACCGTGACAAGGCACCTGTGTGCTTTTTTGTAGACACCTCCTATCTGAGTCAGTGTAGCCCAAGGAGATTACAGGAGCCAAAGAAAAAGAGGACTGAGGATATTTCCACCAAGGCCCCAGCATTACTGAAGTATAACAACCGCAGAATTACTCAGCTTGTTCAGTCAGGAGTGTTCTCTCTTCTTTCCCCAAAATAAATCTCCATGTGTTTGGGGGCTGGAATCAGCCCTAAGCAGAAAACCCCAACAATCATGCAGATTAAAGGGCATAATTGAGGTTGTTGCCCTTGCTGTGGTTTATCATATTCAGCCCACAGAAACCCAGTATTTTTTGGTTTTGACAGAAGTGTTTTGCTGTATCTGCAAGGAGCATTGCCATCAGCAGGAACCACAACCCTGTGTTGCCTGGAAAGGCTATACAATGCAACACCCAGTACTGGCAGGGCATGCAGCAAAGGTTTTGCCAGTCTGCAAAGGCCCTTTGGTGCTGATCCCTCAGTAGATGAAGCTCCTTTTACATCAGAAGGATCTCAGAATAATAAACATACAGCATATTTTTACATCATAATATTCTTGGAGAAATACCCCCACAGTGGACACCCATACAACTGAGATCAGCCTCTGGCACTAATCTCTGGTATTAGCATAAATGATAGCTGAAATATGGTAAATTTTATCTTTAAGAAAGCAGACAATAGACTGTACAATGTTCTAAAAAAACCCCTAAATGCCTCTGATGAATTTATATTAACTTGCTTATTGACAACTAGAGCTTTTTTGCTAATAGTGTGTCTTTTCAGCAAACAATTTTCTGTAACAAACTTCCTGAACTTCATCTAAAAAGTAAACATTGGAAGTAGGAAAAAAAACCCTATACACAGAAAATGGGTGAGGAAAAAAATCAGGACTACCTTTAGTGGATAGTTTGAAAGTTGTTTTGAATACTTTGCCTAAATAACAATAATTTGCTGTCCTGAGAGCTCATAAAAAGCACATGCTAAATGGAGAAATGTGCATATTTTTCATGCATTTTTAAGAGGATTGACTATGTGGGAGGAGGAAACACTAAAAGAGCTTCTGAGAAAGGAACTACTGGTAATTATCTTGTATTGTCACCAAAACCCATCTGTAAATATCCAGTAACGAGCTTATAGATCCTGAGGTTAGAAAACAGCTCAGCTTCAGAAATTGAGTGTAAAAGAGATCTAATCTTGTGTTCAGCTATTCCAGAACCAATTCCATTTAAATAACTAGATCTATTTGAACATGTACTAACAAAACTATGAAAGATTTGTTGAAGTCATAGGATTGCTGTTTTCTTAATGAGCATAATTAGCACTATAAGCAAATGGAATTGCAGGAGTCTCCATCATGACTGAACAATTAGGTCTGCTTTGGTATCCAAAACTGAACCGGGATTTTTGCACTGAAATAACTGGATGAAATTGTGAGGGCTTGCTAAGCAATTTAGCCTAGTTTATTTCTTTGTTGTCCTAACATTTTTATATCAGTATATGAATATTTAGCTCTAAAGTAAAGCAAGAGATATTTCTGTTTCCTATATAACATACAATAAATCAGTCAGCATATTATAGATATAAACCTGATTCAAATTCATCTTTCTTAATTTGATTAAAGAAGCTTTCTCTTGAGGCAAACATAAATCTTACCTCACAATGTCCTTCCTGAGCTAGTGATTGTTAGAAATGTGTCAAGAATGATTACTTTTACCCATAAGAATTCACTTTTGCCCATAAGGAATATAATGTTTTAATACTTTTAGGTTGACGTTAATATTTGAGTTAGATGCCAGAATCAAGAAAATAGATTTTCTCCTTGAGCAGGGCCAAAAGCTTGATAGCCTGCCAGTGGCTGGGGAGTAAAGCAGGTCAGGTATGCTCTGATGGAATAGACCTTGGTGTTTGAAATGCTACTCTGCTGAACACAGCATATTTCATTAAAAATACCTCATATTTTAATTTTTACTCTGTTCAAGATTAGTTCCAAAAGATGCCCATCTCTGATTTGGCAGGTCCACCCCAAGGCAGATTTCTGCAGCTGGCTGCTGAATGGTAGCACAGAAGCCCCACAGTAATGATCATTTTAGCAGCCTCCAGGTTTTGATGGCTTTTGGTTAACTGGCAGGCTCATTTATTTTTTGGCTTTTGTGATGACTTAAGGCCCAAACCACATAGGTACATGGTCACATAGTGAGCTAGAAGTGCTTACTCTCTTTAACTCACTTTTTACTCACTGAACACAAGCTCTGATTAAACAGATGTCACTTTGAGGTGTATAGAGGACAGCACAAACAATTAAAATTCTCCAGATGAAAAGTACAACACAGATGGAGACTAGAATGAAAGATGACATAGGAAAATAAAATAAACTGAATGGAAGAATAAGACATTTTAAGAATTCTTAAGCAGTAATACCATGGCTGACAGTAAAATAAACATTATTCTATAATTTGGGAGTGGTGCATTGAAAGTAGAAAAAGGAAGATTTTTGGTGTGTTTTCACTTGATGGACTACCTTCTGTCAAATTCAATGTAAACCCACAATTCTGCAGGTTTTTTTATATGATTTGTAGAGTTTGAGTCTCTACAGTTTCTTCTGAGTATAGTTGCTAGGCATGGATATATTTGCAAATTCTGATTTTCACTGCAATAGGTCTCCAGGAGGAAACAAAACAAAGTCCTCAAACAGTTAACAATTACTTTCTTTTCTTTTATTTACAAAAGAAAGGTTAAAAAAAGTCAAGCCCTACAGGCAGTAGGACCTTCAGGATCTCAACATACAGTGCTGCCTTGTGCAGGATGAGGAGAGCCAGAAACAGGCACTGAGAAGGCACAAACTGCCCCTATTCATCTGAAACCAGGCTCTGCTAGACCAGATGCTAGCACTGTTAACCCTTTCATCACTAAGGGGAGACATCAAGAAAAGCAGGCTGACCTCCATGCTCTCTTATCCAAATGGACTTACCACTCAAGCAGGCCTGTGTGTTTGAAGAAAAAAGAGTCAGGAGTTCTCTCAGGGGTCTCTGTTTTACCTGGGTCACTGGCTCCATCCTCAGCAGCAGTAGGGGGGGTCTACATTAGAGTGGAGTATTCAGTCTTTTAACCTGAGGAAGCTAAGAAACCACTATAATTACGGAATTCCATCCCCAAAGACAGAAGTCAAGCTTATCCACACCTGAGGAGGATTCTCTCCTTTTTTTACATCTTCTTTCTTCTGCTGCTATTGTCAAAAGCCAAAGGCAAGTCTTCCTCCACATGAAACAAGGATGTCTTAAGGAGGAGTTAATAGTTTAAGAGACTGGCTACCCCACAAAGCTTTCCAAAAGCAGTGCTATGCAAAACTAGTCCCAGCTTTTGGCAGACTTTTCACAAATTGCCATGGACCAGCAGGAGGCTGGATGCAGGTGCACTGCGTTGCCTTTGGGGATCCCTGTCCTTTCTCCTTGCAGGTGCAGCTTCCAGCAGGGCTGTCCCACACAGGCATGTCTTGTACCACAGACAGGCCAAAGCCAACCCCCAGCTGAATCATACAAGCCTTAACTTGAGGCTCATGAATGAAACCTGTTAAAGGAAGCCCTAAATGAGAAATAGTTTACTCAGAGGTCACACAGGCATCTAACAATCTAGATGGATTTTTTTTAATAGATAAAAAGAGACTCCATAGAGAATCACTATATGCAATGAAGGTTCCTGAGCCAGTTTCCTGTAGAAACTTCCAATGTTTGCCAAGGAGAGACCATTGTTGTCTGTTGTATCATGATTTGCAGGTAGGTAAGCCAGTTTTAAGTTGGAAATACACACTATAGTGTGGATACTCTGGCCACAGGTCTTGTACGGATTTATGGGATATTTTATTTCTGCTAGGTTAGAGAAAGATAGACTGCAGCTTCCTTATTTGTGAATAGTTTCCACAGGGAGAAGGAGTGTTCACCTTTAAGTCTTCCAGTGGATGGATTGTGCAAAATGAATGAGAATTACTTACATGCTCAATTTAAAAGAATCGATCTTCAGAAAAACAAAAGGATTTTCCTTTGCTCTGGGGAGAGTTAGAAAATTGAATAATACACTGAAAAGACTGATAAGAACAGTCAGTAGAAATTGCTTCAAAATAGACAGAGGAGAGAATTTAAGAAAAAATGTGAAGTATAACTGCTGGCTACAATTACAGATAGGTTACCTTCTTTCTTAAGGTTTTGTGTTCCCTATACAACACTAAAAGCATTAAATAGATCCATCTAGCTCAGAGATGTATATTAAATCAAATTGGAAGCACATTTCAGAGAAAAATTAGTTCTCTGGTATAATAGCTAAGAGGCTAAAATCTGTTTGTTTACTTAAATATTTGTATTGTCTTCAGTAGGGACTATCACATGCATTTCCAGCTACTATGAGATCATTTTATTCCAGATTGCATGTATTCTGGAGTCCCTAGTGACAAATATGAAATTCATACACAATCTATTGTGTAACTGTATATATCTCCCATCTCTTTAAAAGTTTAGGGTGGTAAGACCATATTTATTTTTAAAAAAATAATGTTACCATCCGAGCCTGCGAAGTTTATTCAAATCTCTCTTCAAGATCAAGTTAGTCATGACCATGTTTCTAATTGAGTATTTTGATTTCCATTCTCAAAGAACAATGGGCCAAATTCACTGTGGATACAAATGAAGATGTCTGATGTAACCTAATGATGGAATTTCTCTAACTAGACAAAAGAATGAGGGCTTGTGGAATTTTTGCATTTTTTTAGGAAAAAAACCCACGCTTTGTGATCACAGAAAAATAAAGGATAAAATAGGAAGGATAAAATCCATATATATTAAAAAAGAAAAAGAAAAGCTCCCCCTTTAGCTTACTTACTACCTTGAGTAATAATGCTGCCACTGGCACTTATATTAAATACACCAAACTAAGAATCCTGTAACTTAAGACAGGCTTGTTTCTAAATGAAGAAAAACCCCACAAACATGCTAGAAAGGATATTATCTTCTGCTTTTCAGCAATAGGAATCTGTGATGCACAACACGTGCACAAGGACAGAAATCTTGGACCTCTTCCTTGAAGGAGGCTGGGACACCCAGGCATATGGATCGTGGCACTCCAGGTAACACTACACAGGGAATGTGTCACCTCTAGAAACAGAGCACTGGCATTCTGTGGTGTCATTTTGAAAATGACAGGGAGTCTTTGTCACAGCTTTTACTGCCTGAAACCCGAAAAATGAATCAGCCAAATTATATCATAGGGAATGCAAGTAACCTGGATTTTAGGGGTTAAATGCAGTGCATGATTAAACACAGCTCTCCTGACTGGTGAACCTTTAGCTCCCAACATGAGTCTGTGTTTTTGTAGCAGAGATGCCTGAGTGCCCTGAAGTATCTTAGTCCGTGACTTTTTCATTGTTTCTTATTCATTACAAAACATACCCAGCTTTTGAAAGTTTGACATCTGCCAAGGATAGGTGTTAAATGACTCAATCAAATACAAAACAGTAGTGAAAAAATACAGTTCCTGAAGACTGAGACAGTACATGTAGGATACCATTCAGTTTTAATGATTCATATAATCTGTTCACATTGACTTTGGCTGAGCTTTTCATAGAAAAAGAAAGAAGGAAGAAAGTTATAACTCCTCCTAATCACATTTCTCAGTGACACGAGGAAATAAGGATCGTTTCAGCATGCAGACATAAGAAGTCAGGACACAGCAGATTCACTTCAAGGTCCCTGTTTGCCTTTGCAATTTGGGAAAATCATTAGGTCTAGGTTCTTAAAGAAGATGAGTCAGCTTTCTGCAGACAGTTTACTTCTTATAAGTTCTCCCCTCTGTAATAACACCAGTGTGTCTATTACTACAGCAGTTATGCCTTTCTGATGGCATGTTGAACCACCAAATTTCAAGTCTCACCTATAAATTAAGCAGAGCAGGGTTTTGAATCTTGCTCTTCTATCCTAGAAATAACAGAACCTAAATTTTTGATTCATCAGAACATGCACAAACATACACATGCAGATGTTACTGTGCTAAGCCTGTACCCACTGACAGCTGTAACCTTAGACGTGCTCTCCATGTACAGAAAACAGAGCCCAGCTAAGGAGACAGACTAATTTTGAGCAGGTTTTGCCTTCAGTCTTAGTTCCAGCACAAAAACAAGGGGATGATTTAAGTGGTTTGGGAGTTCTGCTAATGCCACCTGGCAAAAAAAGCCCAGAAGCAGCTCAGTGATGTATCTGAGGACATCAGCAGTGGTTAAGCACCCACAGGGCAAGTTGCATGTATTTACACTGTGCCTAAGACAATGGCTCACAGATACTAGAAGAGGTTTTCAATACTCTTGTTGTTTAATGAATTTGGGTAAGCTACTCAGAATTTCAATAGCAATTCACATTTCATAGAATCTAGTTTGCTTCTGAGTGCCATGAGCACAATAGAAGTCTCACCATGGAGCCTAACATCGCACAAATTCTTACAAAGAGATGCAGGACAACATGCTTGGAAACCTCTGTAGTGCCTTTAGGAGCCATTCCCAGAGCTGCTGGAGCAGCAGCTGTGGAAGCTTACATCACAGTCTCAATGACAGAACAGGAGCTGAGCAAGGCAATGACATCATTTAAACACAGAATTTATTTAAGGTTGAATGTAGGAATTTATCTTGGAAGCGGTAAAATAAGAGATCTCTTCTGAGAGATATTACTGAATAATTTACCATTTGTATTTTGGCCTACACAATTATATTTTGATACGGGTCATAAAACATTTTCATTGGAGATACTGAAATACATACTAGAGTTTCATGGGTTTTAATTTCTCAACTTAACCAGGGCTGGGACAATTAGTGCTAATGTATTAAAGGCTTACATACCTGAAAGGCATAGGGTTTTCCTACCTTACAATCTGAGTTTCCATTTCATCACTCTTCTATGTTGATCACCATGCTCTGCAAGTTTCTCTAGTTTAGGTAAAAATTTAAATCTTTGCAATAAGCAAATCTTCAGTCATCAAATGCCCTCTTGTTAACAGATTAATGTCTGACAGAACTGGTTTCAAACCAGACATAAGCAGCTTATTAATTATTAGAATAATAAAGAATTATTATTTAATATTGAAGAATATTAAAGAAAGTAAGAAAAGCAAACACAAAAAAATTTCAAGAGATCAAAGCAACAACCCCAAAAGTTGGATGGAAGAAATGAAATGCAGTACTGCATCTTTAACATAAGGAATCATTTATCATGACACTTGAATGGCTATGACAATACAAATTGCTAATGAGGTATTAGTTTAACTAATTTAGAGAACAAATTAGAATAAAAGGGTGTCAAATTGCTACAGTTATCCATGGCAAGGCAGAGAAATAGCTGTGAAAAATGCTCTTTCAGCAGCAGAAAAGGCAAGGTTTCACAGGGTACAAAGAAGCCCCATTGAATACAAGGCTGGGGAATGCTCTGCCACACAAGGAGGAAGATGCATTTACAAACACAGCATCACTGATCTTCAGATCCTATCTTCTCCAATGATTTCTTACATCATTTTGTGTGAGGGTCGGGTTTTTTGCTGGGTATGGGTTTGTTGTTGCTGTTGGGGTTTTTGTTGGTTTGGTCTGGTTTTGGGGGTTTTTTGTTCGGCTTGGTCGTTTGGTTGGTTGGTTGGTGATTTTTCCAGGATTACCATACACGTATTGTGGAAATGTTTAAATACAGAAGCAAACTGCACCTCTCTGGGACACAAAACATGTAACCTGTGAGCTTGTGACAGTCCTTAGCAGAGCTGACACGTGCCCAGTGCTGAGTGGAAAGCTGGAAGCACCTTACATCCAAAGCAATGAGAACATTTTGTGTCCTGGTGCAATCTTGCACCTAAAATAGCAAAATGTGATCATTTAATATTTCCAAGTAAATTCTCCATTTTTTCCATTTGTTTCTTTTAAAGTGCTTCCTCCCATTCTGCTGTTCTTTTCCAAGATCCTTGAGCCCCTGTTGTAACAGAAAAGGCAGCCAAGGGAAACAGTTCTCTAGCAAGGAACAAAAAGGGAGTGTTATTCCCATTCTTTATAAATATTGGCACATAAAAAAGAATAGTAAAAATCAAAATGCAGATATGGGAATATGTATTTGAGGAAACACAGGCATGAAAGTGAGGAAGATTTTGTTTCCATCTTTTCTCTTTAATCCCTTTCATACTTTATTGAATGTAATCAAGCAAAGCCAAGTCAATTAAAGGTTTTATATGGAAAGGATATTCCCATATTCAGAAGTGATTGAGCATGTTAAACAGGACTTTAAAAACCTGGCTAATTTCTCAAGCTCTAAGCAGAAACAAATGCCTGTGGTTAAAGCTGGCTGCCTTGTTAGGGCCCAGTATCTGATTCAAAAATCAGAAGAAGAACTCACATGCATGTATGTTTGGATTCATATTCATATTAATTAATTTCAACTGGGGTTTTTTTCAGTAGAAATTAATATAGGTTAAAAAAGTAAAGAAAAAGAAGAAATACTACTTGCCCAAGCAGATATCATGATTAGACACATTAAGTCTGGAATCTATAAACAAAAAATAGAGTCCTTTCCAGAAGTTACAGCAATTTCTTCAACATATATAGAGGCAGGTATCAAGTGGAAGGTAAGACTACATCAGTTACATTCACTGTTAATTTCAAAGCATGAATGCAGGAGATTTTCCTTCTCCTCAATACAGCTGCATTATTTATTTAATTAGTATTAAAATACAAGCTATCTATGAAAAATTCAGTTCCTCAGCATGTGTCTACACTTCAGCCTGCTGCCCAGTGTAAATATGAGCCGGCTTGCCTGCCAAGAACAGAATGTCTGCTTCAGCCAAGAGTGGGAAATAAGCTCTGCTGGTAAGGATAGGCCCTTTCCAGTCTCCAGCCTGGCTTGCTTATAACAACTTTGGATTTTACTGTATCACATTGTTGCTGGCAGTGTTGACATACCCTCATTTTAACAACTCTGCAGACAGCAAGAAGCCATCAGCAAAACACAGAGTGGCCATCAAAACCAGCTTCAGAGCTGTGAGCTGCTAGTGAATAGCAGTCTCTGTGAGAGCAGCATGATTCTGAACCAGCCTACAGAGCCCCTGTGATTAACATTCATGCTACACATCCCAGAACAAATAGGAGATGCCAGTCTGATTCAAAGCTCTCTGAAATTGATAGAAACCTCTCCATTGACTGCCATGGGCTCTGGGTCAAGCCCCAAGTGTCCAAGTGTGTTTATACCTTTTAAAAAAGAAGGAATTCACTCTCCACAGGTTTCAGTCCCTCACATTTATTGTCAGCAAACCTCCGGCAAAAAAATGCCTTTCTCTGCAATGAGACTCTCACTGAAGCCAGTAGGATCTATATATACAGAGATGGAGGACATAAAATCTATGTAAAACCAATAGTGTACTGGAAAGAATCTTGATTTTGAAATCACATTAAACAAAATTCAGTGATGAAGTGACTGTTTCTTTGTAAGAAGTATAAAATAACTCAAGATTTTGTATACCTGCAGGTTAAGAAGAAAATTTTCAATGAGGCACATTGAACTTTCATAATATAACATTAAAAAAGCCCACTCCTATAAATCTAATACCATTATAACCATCTTCCTTAAACACTGTAATTATATCCTCCAAGTGTAAGTATCCAAATGTTAATTAAATATGGCCACCTAAATTATTATAGGCAAAGGGGTTTTTTTTACTTATTAAAGGAATTTAATACTACTCATAGGTATCTTTGTTAAATGTAGATTGACAATCAAGTTAAAGAATAAAACCTCATTTATTTTTATGCTAGTTTATAAATTTCCTGAAGCCCAAGTCCTCTCAAAACAGTGTACAGTAATTGGATAAAAACTACCTTCAAATACTTTCCATCACATCTTTTACATGAAAACACCTTACAAAGCCCACAACGTCTATATAACCATTTTACAGTGATTATCAAAAAAAAACAAAACTACAGAATTAAATAAAACCGGATTGATATGGATCTTCCTCCTCAACCAATGAAACCCTAGCACCATACAAAATCACATGATTTAAAACTGAGTGCTGGCTCTCCTTCTCTCTCTCTCTCTCTCTTTCTTTCACTTTAATAACCAAACAAATTATTTTCCAAAGCATGACTGTTAATACAGATTGGTTTCAAGAGTAGTTTTTAACAGTGATTTTTTTTCCTGCATTTTGCTTCAAGAAGAAAAATATGAAGTAAAAAAAAAAACCAAAAAAAAACAAAAAGGAAAAAGACACAGGAAATAAAGTCCTAAGGTAAATTAACAGTGAGTCCCCACGGAAGCAAACGTGGACATTTCGCGACGAATGGTGCTGAATGGGGAGAGCTCCAGTTCTGTGGTGTACTCGTTGTCATTGTCATCACTCGTCACTGTGGAAGACTTCTGGATGCATTCATCACAGCAGCAACAGCAACACTCCATAAAGGCCCGGCTGAAAGGCTTACAGAGACAGAACAGGAGAACTGGGGTAACACAGGACTTAAAGAACAACAGGAACTGACTAATGAGATGGAGGAGGTCCATAGTCTGTCGAGAGACCCCCGTGGACATGTAGGCAGTCACAATGTTGCAAATGTTTTCAGGAATGATGCAAAATCCATATAAAATGGTCAAAGCCACCACTGTGCAGTTCATCTGACTTTCCAGCTGAATTTGTCGCTTGTTCCCCCTTGTGCAGGCTTTTTCTGCCCTCCTGATCTTCCTCGCTGTCACCAGGGAGCAGGTGATAGTGAAGAGGGTAGGCAAACAGAAGTAGCAGCCGAAGTACCACCAGAGCCGTGCCCCATCGTAGGTGAGAGCCAGCACGTAGATGGTGTCGGGCAGCGCCGTGGAGATCTTCACCACACAGCGCTCGCCCGGGGGGCTGCCGCCGTACTCGGGCTCGTCCCTGGCCAGCTGGCGCAGCACCACCTCGGGCAGCGCCAGCAGCAGCGCGCCCACCCAGATGACCGCCAGCTTGGCCGTGGTGGAGGCGCAGTTCTCGATCATCTCGTAGTACATCTGCACGTTGGTGGCGGCACGGAACCGGTCGATGCACAGCGCGCACAGCGTGAACGTGGTCACTCCCAGAGAGGCCACCTGGCAAGGAGGAAAGGCAGCACAGGTTAACACAGCTGAGGTCTGGGAGAGGTTAAAAAAAAATGAGGGGGAGAAAAGGGAAAAGAAAATGTGGGAAAAAAAGGTGGGGAGGGGGGAGGAAGAGAAGCACTGTGGTGCTGAACACCACAAAAAGAAGCATCACTTAGCTTCGTGTTTGCTGAGCTACCATCCAGCATGCATTCCAAAAACAGTACATGCTTCTATTTTTTCGCCTACAAATTCGTATTCCAGCTTGGTGTCAACCTCTCCTGGAGATTCAAGCAAGCATCTGTGCAACACTTGAGCGGAAAAAAAAAGAAAAATAGAGGAACTGACTAAAATTTAAAACTAAATTGCTTCCTCCCCCACTTTTTTCCAAGGGGTGTTTTTCAGAAAGATTGGTTCCACCACAGGGGTTGGAATTTTAAGTCACAATGGGAGAGATAGGAGAGTCTTCCTTCAGCAGAAGTTATGACCACAAAGCAAGTTCATCATGCATGCAGGGAATCAAAACGTTAAACCTTCCATATCTACAAAACTTAGAAACCCGGGGGATGAGGCATCTACTGAATTGAGTAGGATCCAACAACTATTTTTGTGGACTTAGGCTTTTAAGTGAAATTTTGATGGGACGTAGGCGCATAAAGTCATTCCCCACCATGAGTTCAAAGAAACCATATTTGAAATCCTCAGACTTCCAGAGCCTGTGCAAAACTAATCTTCACTATAGTAGCTAGGCTCTATATAACCAATAGCCAATATTTCATTTAGAAAAATAAAATCAAGGAAAATCCAGGCTTAATTTCATAGGAAACATTCTGTGGGAGAGTGTGCTATAGACCAGGAGAAACTGAAGAAGTTTCATTCTTTAAAGATTTAAAGATGGATTGGAGAGAGCTGCCAATTATATACTGGGAAGAAAAAGGACAGAGCAATGCTTATGTCCTCTAGCTTTAATAATCATTATTCTATGCATGAACAGAAATCTTGTGCTGTCATGAAACATCATTTCCTATCATTTTATCCTGTTTATAATTCAATTTCTGAAAAGAAATTGCAAGAAGACTATATACATTTTGGCCTAATTCTATTAACAATAAATTCAACTCCAGTTCAAATTTAAAGCAGAACGCCCATTAACTTCAATTGGAGAAAGACTAAGTGCCCTGTTGAATTTTAATTCACTTATTTTCTTGGGTTTGCATACATGCGTTATGCTGAAAATCTGTTGATGCAGAGGGAAAAAGAGTGAAATAATATTGCTAATAAATGCAGAGAATGCTTACTTTTATAATGTATGAATGAACCATATGTGCAATTGAGTGGGAAATCTAAAGTAATATTAGGCAGTTCACTATAGTTTTGCTTTCCAAAATTTGGATGTGCAATGCTGTTTAAGTTTCATATAGGCAGACTTTAAGAAACACTTTCTGATTTCCACCACAATATTGAAATAATACTGTTAACGCATCTCTGAAAAAAGTTCTGCAACGATAGATAGCACAATTATGCACAATTACATACATGTATCATTAATTTTGGCCTTCAATATTTAATGGCCATATCAGATTGCTAAAATTGACTATCACTGAAACATATTAGGCATTTGGGATTAGAACCATAAGATGTTGGCATGGTTGGAGAATTCTTTGAACCAGCTTCCTAAAAGATAGAATATATAAGATGCAATCTCCTACTAATTAACTTGCAGAAATATTTAATAATGACAAGGCATTACTGTAAACATTTTTAACAGGCAACCATTGATTTGGAAGTTAAATTGTCTGACGAGATTCAAAGAAAGCTTGATAAATACAGCAAAAAAATAAAAACATTTAAAGAAAAATAGTTACAGGGAAATCTTAATCAACAGTGATAAACTTTGTTAATGAAATATGATTATCCTGTATCACAGCTCAGAGTCAGATTTTTAAATTCAAGATTAGCATACTTGTTTCCAAAACATTTAAATGTGTGCGCAGTTTTCAGATCTCTTAGTGACAGCAAAACCTTTAGCCTTAACATGCAGCATGAATAACAAAAGGGTCAGAACTCAGCTTGCTTCAGTTATAAGAGACAGGGAAATAACTGAGATCCGGAAATAAACAGGGATTGAAGTAAAAATCAGCAGAACAGAAGAAAACCCGAGTCTCTGTACATTAAGATGTTGCCTTTCAGCTCTGGAGTGAGCCTCCCCCCACCCCAACACAGACACTTGTATTGCTCCAGCATTTCATTGCAAACAGGCTGTTACACAGCGGCCGAGACGGGAAAACTCTGCGGCTGTTAGGGCTGGACTAATGGGAGCAGACACGTCTGCCATGAACACACATAACCTGCGGGGTTCCTGTCACATTAACTGACCAACAACTCCGAGGCTTAAAACAGGGAAATAGAGCAAGAGGAAACAACTAAGAATACTGGAAGGCGGCTTTCAAAACCCTCCTGTGGATGTACTGATGAAATGAGCTAAACAAAGCCTGTGTTTCCCTGGAACAAGCAACAGTCTTCTGTAGATTAGTGGAGTTAGCGATGCCATGGAAAAGCTCGCAAAAACCAAGCAAAAACACTCAGGCAGATGATCATGGATTCCCTCCAGCTGACTTGCTTAAACGCAGTAGAGCCATTCAAGGGTTGGATCACTTACTCCACACAGCAGACTCTGAGTAATAGCCAGCAGAATCAATGGGTGCTGCTCAAAACCTATGGGTGAGGACTGGGACATCGATTCTGCATGTTCACACAATTTCAGTTTAGGTGTGTTTCTTCATACCACTCATACTAATAATTAGAGTTAAGCTGAATGCGTGAAAAAATTCAGAGAAGTTTTCTTTTCTAGTGTTATATTGCATTGAAATAACCACAGAATTAAGATTATTAATTCGACAAGGAGAAGGTAAAGTAACAAATTGTAAAGTGGTGCAAGGCCACAAGGAGCTTAATGGCACTCTTCTTGTTTTAACAGCTGAGTGTCTGATATGCTGCTGCAATCTTAATTCCACCAGCCTGGCAGGAAATGAGGCAAGGTAAGGGCCACTCAGGCTCAGCAGTTTTTGATCATCACTTAGTTGTCTGGTTTATTTCCATATTGTCCACTGAAGATTCTCCTGCAGACTCTAGACATTCAGGATGACATCATTTCACAACTTTCTCTTACTACATGAAACCAGAAAAGTCTCCAGATTTCCAACTGAATGAGCATCAATCTGCTTTGAGGAAGTGGTGAAGGAACTCCTGCTTTGAGGAGATACCCACACCACATGGGCAGAGAACTGATGTTGAAGGGATTACCAGCTACAGCATACACACACAGAGGAAGACATTACTGTTACAAAATAATCTCTTTAAACACTCTTGCTCTTTAAAAAGCCTTGACAGAGTTAGTGGGCACTGTGATAACCTGTCAAGACACTGCGTAAACCTTTGGTCATTAGCTCACCAAAGTCATGTCAACTGTGTCAAAACTGATTTGGGGAACTGAGGCCCAGAGAACAACAGCAAACTCATGAAGTGCTCAGCATAATTGCTGTTCTCCTGTCCACTCTTCCTACGTACCAGTTCCCCTTTCACAAACTTTAACAAACACCAAAATGTTCCCAGGCCTTTCCTGGCCTGCCCTACTTCTTCACCTGGCTGTGGTCCCACAGATCTTGGCCTTGGCTTCCAGGAGCAGAGCCTCTGGCTGACCAGCAGAGCAGTGTAGGTGTATTACAGTGAGTTATGGCTGAGGAAATAAGACTCAATTTTGTCCCACTAATTCCTAGTCAAAATTAATGAAAACCAGAAACAAAATCAGAAATGGTGACTTGGGTGAAAAGACCACCAAAGACCAAATTCTGTAAGTGAATATAAAAGCGAGGTTGGGTCATTCAGTAAGACAAAGAGCAAGAAGAGATATTGCTGCTATCTACAAAAATATCTGTTATGAGATACAAAAGTTACTTAGGCCAAAAGACAGTGAACGTACAAGAATGGAAATCAACCATCTCTGAGCAACTCCAGGCTGGAAATGAGAGTGACCATCCTGATGGAGAAGTGAGTGGAAACAATGTAGACTTGTCCTGAAACAGTTAAAATAAAGGTGTTATAAGAAGTGGACCCTTCTACCAGCTGAAGCTGAATTTTCTAAGACAGAATATATTTTATGTTAATCGCAAAGAATTTCTTAAAACTACATGGCATTCTTCCTTCCTTTGTTACAAGACGAGATGGGTATTCAAAACATTTTCCCATTGTAATGGGAAAGCTGAACTACAGAAAAGGTTGATGACCACTACCCAAGCCACCTCTGAGCTACCAGTGACACACTGTAGACTCTGTATGTCCATTCCTGTTCTATCATATAAATGACTTTTTTATTCCTCAAGCCATTATAGTTTATCATTTTCTTATGGCTGTTCCACATCCACATTAAATTTCATAGCTTTTGAACATGTTAATGCAACATAGCAGGGGGACTCCTGTAGATTTGTCAGTTTTGCCTACGATAAATAAATTGATTTAGCACAGACTGCAATACTTATTTTTGTGCTACTCTACACTTACAGTACAGAGTCCAGTAATAGGAACAGACTACTGCAAAATAAAAGATCAACCCATTGCAAACAATTATGTAATATTTATCTATATTTCTGTTCTTTTAATAAAAAAAGTCTCACTCTACATCCAAAAAAAAAACCCCAAAACAAAAGCAAGAAAATAGTTATTATTATAAAAAAAAACAAAAATATATCTGTATTTCTCACAAGAAGTGCTATTAAACATTAATGGCTTCATGCATTAAAATAGGGAAGAGTCACACAGTGAAAACACTACTGTGGTGTGGCAAGAATAATTCAGTGGCTAAGAAGATCTGGGGCCAGGGTACAGCTCATCAGCAATTACCTTATGGATTCAAAATAAAAATCTACATCACCTGTTTGAAAGACGAGATGATAATTCTGAAACCTACTACCACGGAGATGCTCTTACACACATGGACTAACAGGTACAATATTGTTGTTTCCTTTGAAGTACTATCAACATTCACACCAAGGAGACACAAAGCACACATGCTTTATGTGATATTTACTCTTAATATCTTATACTTCTGTGCATCACAAGATATACTGCTTAGAATCAGAATGCACTTCCATGTGCCACATTTGGGTTCTGCTGGAAGCAAAGCCAACAGACTATCAGGGCACTGGAAATACTCACTAGTACACCACATGCTTATCCAGTGGCTCATAAATATCACAAAACACAAAAGGATTTCATTTTTGTTCATTTTCCTGTTTGCAATCTACCTTGGTACCAAATAGGTAAATTCAATTTTTTTTTCTTTTTTGTGTGTCACTCTCCACTTAGGATCAAGTTCTCATCACACTTCATAAGGGACTCCTGCACTAATTCTTAATAGTAGCAATATGGAACTACTGATAGAAATCTACCTCTTCCTCTTTTTGCAGGAAAAATCCTGTCATATGGAGAAATTACATGCTAGTATTCAGAGCAGAGTCCATAGTGCTGGGATCACAGATGCTGCCTTTTCCTCTCCACACATTTGTAACTTAAATATCACTGACCCAATTTTAAACCTACTCTGACACAAATTCATTTCCATGCTGAAATGCCACATGCAAAGTTCAGCCAAAAGCAAAAACTTAGAAGATCCTGAGGACAGGATTTGCAAAGGAAAGAAAGACTCACAGAACAACCAACATGGCAGTACCAACATGCCATTAATACCTAAAGGGCAGAGACATCTTAACACCTCCGTTTTAAATAATTATTTATTGTGTGATAAGCACTGAAGATATTCTGCTCAGTTAAATATACATCTAGCCCTTGCCCTAGAAAAGTCTCCTGATGAAGCCTTGAAACTGCAAATATCTCTAAGCGTCTTTGTCTATGACCCAGAGGACTCACTGGAGGTTCAGGAGCACAGCTCTGACTAGAGTCAAAGAAGAGACATAAAGAAAATGCCGCACATCAAAAGACACAGAAAAGACAGATAATACACAGCTTTTATAAACTCCCATTAAAAATGTATCTGCTTCCCTAAAGTGAAACTTAAAATAGGGATCTCTTCTCACAGCTTTGGAACAGGCAGAGAACAGCCACTTTCTCTGTGCTTCTTGCTTAACTCTGTCAAGTAGAAGAGAGAAACAGGGAAAAGCCTCACCTCAAGTTGCCCTGGAGGATCAGCTCCAGGGAAAGAGAGTAATTTGTATTTCAGTCCAAATCAATCCTTACGCTTTCCACTAAGAATACTAATTGTGATAGCTTTCCTGAGCTGGAACTTGCCCATCAGAAAAAGGAGTGATGCCACAAATTCATTGCCAAAAGCACATGCAGAGATTGGGCATCAGATTTCAAAGGCTTTTACTGTCAGCCTGCTCCAGAATCATGGCAGTCTTGTACGCATGATATGGTCCAGATGAGGACACCACAAACTTTGCCCTTCTGGTCTTTGTGAGGTGTATGGGAAAGGCAGAGGGCCTCATGTTTACTAGCACTGAATGCAGGGCTGTGTACTATCCACTGACCTCAGCAACTTCTTGCTCTGTGCTGGACTGCACAGGATGGTAAATCAGCCTCTGCAAACCCTCATGCTAGACCATTCCTCAATTCTAAACCCTTACTTGACTATAAGCAGCTTGACTCAATCTGTTGGCATAGAATGCGACTTCCTCCAACACATAAAGCTTAAAGTAACCTCCAAGAGCAAAACACACACAACTCAAGCAAAGTTCCTTCTTAAGTCTGAAAGAAGGTTTCCAGTCCTACCTGACAGAATCCATCTGTCATCTTGTGCAAGTTGCTCTGGGCCTTAAACATCTTTTTTAATCTCTTCATTACTGGCTTTCAGCATTAAAATAAAATTTTAAAAATGCAACTTCACATGGCTAACAGTTGTAAAGTATCTAAAAGCACAGTAACAAATTCTGTCTACATTTATATTTCTTTCTATTAAGGCCTAGAAAAAAATCTGTAAGTAGGGAAACTAGAACTATATTGTTCAAAAGACTGTGTGTGCTTTGAACAAAACCAAAAGGAATTAGCCAAAGTCATTGTCTTTCTATCTTTCTATTGTCATTTATCTCATGTCTCCTGATTCCGAGTAATACTGACAAAAGTATATGAAAGACAAAATAAACACTGTGCAAGTAAACGCTTTAGACATGCATGCCAAAACCTAGACTTCTGAACCATCCAGAAAAAAGTGGCAAAAATTGAGCAGAGTATTAAAATGGCAGAGGAGAAGCACATCTCCACACATCCTTACAGGTAGAGTAGCTGCATCCATTGCTCTAATTCCATTCTCAAAACCTTTTCAGTACACTCAAAACTAGTAGCTCCAAGTGGCCATACTGTAATGCAATATATGGCTGAAATGACTACTTAATGTACTTGTCACAGAAGATCTTTATTAGGTATGGGAAAACTGCCCTTTAAATTAAATTTGTGGAGACATTCCACTGCTGGAAGCTCAGTCTTTACCTATACAAATGTGCAGGAAGATATCATAAAACATTTTCCCCCAACTGTGTTATGATGTGTTATCACTAGCAACAGATGCTTTGTTGGAATTCTTTACAATACCCATTAAATAGCACCAATAAAAACCAATTGGCCACAAGAGCCTGAACTAAGAAAACTCAAGGTATTTCCCTGAGATCACTTGAAACCTTCAAACAACACAAAGCATGCTTGAATTGTGTTAAAATGCTGTGATCACTGCATCACTTGCTGTGGATAATCAGCCATGCCCTGTTCTCTAGTTCTGAGAGTAAAAGCTGGTATGACAGAAGACTCAGGCCAATAAGGGTTTTTGATGTTTGAGTTATTTCTGGATCTACAAACCCAGGTGAGACATGTACCTCTCTCTCTAAACAGCATATGCAAAAAAACCCAAAAATAAAGAGATGAAAAGAGATGGAACCAAGTGATCCTTAAAAGAACTAAACACTCTGCAAACTTATAAAAAACATAAACAAGGGGTTAAAACATGTCCATCTTCAGGAAAATGATTCTATTTGTATTCCACAAAGATCTGGAAACCTCTCCTGAAGATAGTTGTCTAAGCTTTCCTCTCAAGGAGCTGAGAAGACTTCACCCTTTCCCACTGTGTGAGAAGAACATGGGCCTTCCCAGATGAGTTACCAGGGAAAAGAGAGTGTTGTTCAGCTGCCAGGTGAATATACTGCTGTAAACAATCCTTGACCTAGCAAGGGCAGCAGCTGGGCATGGCATGGATTTCATGATGTGCTACACATCTGCATTGCTCCTGGTGGTGTCAGTGTCACTGTGTAATGCCTCTGAGGTTAGATCAACACGTGGAAAGTGATGAACCTTTGCTCTAACTGCCTTCTCTGCCTCAGCAGGGTCAAATCCTGATTTAGAGGACAGTGTCCTTCGTTCCAGGCTCCAGGTGAACTGTGGAGAGTCATGATCCACTAGTGTTCAGTATCTGCCACTCATTGCCATGGTTTACAGAGAGGGAAATCCAGCCTTCTACTCACTCCTCTCAAGGTGATGAACAATGAATATACATGAGTATTATATTTAATGACCAGTGAACAAAAAATATACAATTCTGGGAGCAACACAGAACCCTAAGGCTATACCTCTTTATATTTGTAACTAAGAACTAAGAACTTAACTTAAGAGCAAAGTTAATTATACTTCCTCGAGGACAAGGAAAATGCTTTACTTTTAGACACCAGTAATGATTAAGCCTAACACAGGGACCAAGCTACGGGTTCATCCTGACTGGACTGGTGCCAGCTCTTGAACAAGACCAACCCCAGACAGCCACAGAACATTAAAGTGAAAAAATAAGGTAACATTAAATTATAATGGTGTATAGCAGCAGCTGAATATTTCTTGGGATTACAGTTTTGAATTTCAGCAACTACATTTCAGTTAAACTACTTTCAGTTTGAAAAACTCTTTAGTGCCCAAAGCTGCAAAGCATAAGCAATTAATTTTGAGGAACACTGTGTCCACACAAGTAATTGAAACTACTGATCTATTTCAACTTTGCATGTGGATGCACCAAAAAAGGGTTAGGAAGCATGAAATATCACATGAAAGTCCTTGAAACACAAACTACACTATCTATTTTAATTGAAATGGTTACTTTTCAAACAGTACTACTTTTTTTATTGGTTAACACAACAACCCCAGAATCCATATCAGGAATTTTAAAGGATTCAAGCACTATCAGTTTCTCAATATATACATAAGTACTGCATCATGTCTTCTTAAATGCAAATCAATTAAGTGTACTCTGAGTTTTTTAAATGCAGTGGTACAGTACTGGCCTAGAATTCAACAAAGCGTAGCACAGCTCCACCCTTTGTCCAGTAATACCACCAGTAATGAACTAAACAGACGAAAGAAGCAATGGCAATTTTATAGCTACACAGGTCACACATTTTCTCAACACTTTAAAGTACTGTAGTATCATTTAACACCTAATTCTGTGTTACTGTGTACTAATGTGCTGCTGAAACTGATACTCTCTGTATTAATAACAGGTTGGGTATTTGAGGGTTTTCGGGAGGGGGGTAGGGGGTTGGTTTTTTGTTTATTTGGGGTTTTTCTCTAATAGCTCGTTCTTAGGACAAGAGAACCACCAGTTGTTTCCTCAGCTCCCAGTTACAGAATAAGGTCGGACATAAGGTTTCGGAAATACAGGACAGGCAGCCAGAACTCCAGGCTACCACCCTAGCAGCAAGCCTCAGTGTTCAGTTCCAGTAAATAAATAAAGCGGACAACCTGAGCACCGCCGGCAGGACTGCAGCCAGCTGTCTGAGAGCTGCTTTGACAGAGCCGCTGAACAACTGCCAAGAAGCTGCAATTTAAACGGAGCTGGTGTCTTTCAAAAAGAAAAAAAAAAGAAAGCAGCTAAATGAACATGAGATTTGAACACTGAAATATAAGTTAAGAGCCCAGACATCCCATTGATGGCCCTTTTTACAATCACCTCTTTACAAGCGATCCCCTCAAGCCCTTCATTCGCTTTCCCTACTCATCTTCACTTTACTAAAATAAAGCAAAAAACTTGAGATCTAATTCTGAGAGGATCACTTTTTTCAGGGTCACGGGGAACAAGGAAAGTTTGGCAGAAGTCGCGCGAGTGGTAGGAAGCGCCGGACGCACTCAGCGGGAGCCGCAGAAATCCCGGGGCCGCTGGATCCGGTGCGGCCACTGCCGACTCAGGAGCCTGCGGGGTCGGGACGGGACCCGAACCAAAGAAACCCGAACCAAGGCGCACCGGGACGTCCCCGGGCCGGCAGCAATGAGGCGAGCAGCGCCGGCCCCGCACACGGCTCAGGCTTGCGGCGGGGAGAGGAGCTGGGGTCCGCGTATCCCCACCCACGGACATTACCTCGATGTACGGGACGATTTTGCAGGAGAAGTCTTCTAGGAGCCACTTCTTGGTGAGCTCCTGGAAGATAACCAGCGGCAGGCAGAAGAAGACGATGAGGAAGTCCCAGAAGGCCAGGTTGGCCAGCAGGGAGTTGGAGATGCTCCGCATGTAGTAGTTGTGGCAGACGATGCACATCACTGCCATGTTGCCCATGATGCCGATGCCGAAGATCACCACGGAGAGGCACATGACGGCGTAGGCGCCGTAGGACTCCTCGGTCAGCGGGTAGAAGGGGTTGCGGAGCCGGGCGCGGCGCCCCGTGGCGTTCNNNGCTGCGACGGGGTCCGGGGCCAGGGCGCAGGCGGCCCACGCGCCCAGCACCTGGCAGAGCAGGGCGAGGGGAGCGCGGAGGGGCCGCATGGCCGGGAGGCGGCGGGGCTCACCCCCTCTCCTTCACAGCCGGCGGCCGCCTCGCTCGGCGGGGCAGGGAGCGGGAGGCATGCCCACCCGGCTCCCGGGGACAGCCTGCCCGGCCGGGGCCGGGTCAGGAGCGGACGCGACGCCGCTGCCGCCGGAGCGCGGCTCTCGCTGCGGCCGGGGTCCGCCGCGGGCAGCGGCCGGCGCTGGGGGCGCGACGAGCGGAGCGGCGAGGAGCCTCTTGTCACCGACGCCGGGGGCAGACCCGGAAAGTTGTGTCGCCGTCTCCGACGCGCCGAGTTAATGTAGCAAGTGCAGCGCCGGGAGAAGCCCCCCCCGGCGCTCCGCCCTTTCCCGGGACCGCTGCCTCCTCGCCAGCAGCCGCACCGGTCTCGTGCTGCCCATTTGCGTCCTCTCGCCGCCGCGGGCAGCCAGTGGCTCTACGGGTTAGGAAAGGTCCCTTGAGGAAGACACCTCCCCTCGCCGGGCGGTCGCGAACACTAACTCCTCATCTCCAGCACCTCGGAGGACACAGGTTGTTGCGCGCAGCTCAAGGTGTTTTAGAGCTTTGCACAACTCTTGCCGGGATCGATCACTGTACCCCCAAGCACTCGCACGCGGGCAGGGGATGGCGAGCACGGCCAGGGTGGCAGAGACGCTGCCGGTCCGGGCGGGCAAGCTCCGGGACGGACCCCTCGGGGCTGCTCTTGCCTCCCGAGCCGTGCGGGCACCAGGTGAAGCGGGGCGGCAGCCACGGCCCCCCGCGCAGGCAGGGGCTGGTGTACTGCGGGCTCTGCTCCTGCTGCCGGCTCTCCGCGGCCCCGGCCCCGCTCAGCCCGGTGCGGCTCGCTGGGCTCGGACCGGCTCCGTGCGGCTCCCGGGGCGCGCCGGAGAGGCGGGCGAGCGGCGCGGCGGCCGCAGTGCGCAAGCGCCGCCCGGCGGTGCCGCGGGGCCGAGGCACCGCCCGCCGGGGCGAGGGGCGGGTGTGGGGCCGGGCCGGGCCGGGTCCTACGCTCCCCGCCGGACTCCGAGCTCTCCTGGCGGGGATCCGGCCCCGGGCGGGAATGCGGGGCCTGCTGGCGCATCCCCGCCGCCCGCTCTCCGCAGCCCACGGGCGCGCCCCGGTCTCAGCCTCCGGCTGCCCTCCTCGGGCCGCGGGTGCCAGCGGGACCGAGCGCAGCCACAGGCGAGCGAAGCGCCCGGCTCTGGTACCGGGAGTCTCGGCCCGGCACGAACCGCGGGCGGCGGGAGCGGAGCGGGGCTGGGAGGCGCGGGGGGAGGCTGTCGGCACCGGGGCGGCGGAGGAGCCGTGAGGACACCGCGCTGCAGGGGCAGAGGGCACGGGCGGGGGAAAGGGGCGCGTGTTCCCCTGGGAGAGCGCGAACCGGAGCCGCAGGCTGAGCGACGGAGATGGTGTTCACACATTATCCTGCAGTGGGATAGCATCAGAAACGTCTCCACAAATTCCTTTCCTGCTATGGACGTTTGTGTGTGGTTTTCTTTCTTGCATTTGTATAGTCACATAAACTTAATAGTTCTTTCTTGTTTCTCTGATTTTTATTTCATTCAGGTGACAGCTTGCCGAATTTGGATGCAGTAACTCTGTAAAATTATAAGTACCCTTAAGGATTCTCCATTGCCCCTGCCATTTTGTAGAGCTTTTGTGTAAAGTATGCCCAACTAGTTTAAAAGTTTAATATTTTTACCATAAAGCAGTTTGAAAAGGTGTTGTGCTATTTTTCCTTCGAAAAATGTCTGTGACAGTTACCCAGAAAACACAAACAGGACAAACAGAGAGTTCTCAAACCATTCTCACATATGTAGGTGAGGTGTAACTGTGGAAACCGTGTTTCTAAGCTTATGGGGTGTGTAATAAGTTAGGCACTGCTGTGTTGCATATCCCTAAATACAAGTCAAGCCATTTTCTTCTTCTTCCTTAGCAATGTAAATATAATCTCATAGAAAAAAAAATCTCTTGGAATTACCAAGGTAATTTAAAAAATTCCTAATAAATAATAAGTTTAATCTAATAAAGGTATCTATGAATGTTAAAAACTAACTAGGAAGTGTTAAAACCTACCAGGAAAAGAAGAGAATGGCAAATGTATTTAACCTTTTTTCCCCTCACATTTTTCTCCCATTTGTTCCTTCTGAGCTCAGCTGGTATATAAAAGGAGTTAATGATGATAATGAGCTTACATTTACAGTGCCTTTCTTTCTGAAAAGTCCCAAAGGGCATTACAAACAGACATGATAAATTCCCTGCTTGTTCTTAAAGGGTAGTGGGGATTATTGCTGCTGGCTTTTATATGAAAAGAGCAGACAGGAGCTAGCAGACATACTGCCCTTCTATATACTTCTGCAAGAAATATGGATCATCAAGAAGAAGGTTAAGCAGTGTTTGGTTGACATCACTGATCCTGTAATGGTGAGATAAGAACTGAGTTGTGCATAGTTTTTCCAGTGTTGGCATTTCACCTGCTTTATAATGGAGAAAAAATACTTCTGAACACAAAGAAAAGTCTTATAAACTATTATCTTTGTCACATTTCTTTTTGTTCATTAAGTGTTTTGTTTGTTGCAAAGAACAGCACATACACAAAATTTGGATTTTGTCGATTGCATTGAGGCAAGCTAAAAAGATCTTTTGCTGGCTTTAAAAACAGTTGATTTGCCATTATTATAGTCTCCTGTTTACTATTGCTGCTCTGTTAAATACTGAAAGTTACTAAAGTTTAGTGTCTGAAAATTTCATTTTTCAAGTGTCTTTGGTCCCAAATATTTTTAAAATTTTGCTGCAGTCCATACAATTTCTGAGTTTTTGTTTGTTTGAGTTTTTTAGGGAACGAGTTCATTGTGGGTTTTTTGGGGCTGGTGGTGCATTCGTCCCACATCTTTCAAATAATTCTGTTACTTCTTATGATGAGATATTCCTGTAGAATAAAGCTCCTACTCCATTATTTTCTGATACAGCCTACAGTTCATTCAGGCTTTCACAACTCTGCTAAAGAAGTTGTACATGTTTTGACAATCTTTCTACCAATTCATGCATCAGCCTAGAAACTATCTCGAAAACTACAAGCAGACTTTTATATATATAACATGTTTAAAGAAAAAGAAAAAAACCAACCCAGAAATACCTAAAACATTTTTCTCTGTTAGATGGGGGAACTAAAATTCATAGATCTTTTTGCAGCCAAAATCTATAAAAGGAACACCAATAAGCATGTTCCTACATGAAAAAAACATAATATTGAAAGGTTTTCAAATACATTCATTCTTTTCTGTTGGTGTTCTATGATATTTCATCTATGATAAAAAAATCAATAGGCTTTCAATGCCTGCATTGCTGGTTTTTTTGACATCTCCAGTATTCATTACCTGAATAAGTAATACTGAGCATGTTATTGTGTTTCAGCAAGAAGGGATTATTGCTGTTCTTTTTACCTCTCCTCAGGGTTCATAGAATCACAGAATGGCTTGTGTGGGAAGGGGCCTTCAAGATCATCTGGTTCCAGCCCTCCTGCCACGTACCTTCCATAGACCAGGATGTTCAGAGCCCCATGCAGCCCCGCCTTGAACACTTCCAGGGACAGGGCATCCACAACTTCTCTGGGGAACTTGTTCCTCACCACTCTCACAGTAAAGAATTTCTTCCTAATATCTAATCTAAAACTACTCTCTTTCATTTTGAAGCCATTCCCCCTCGTCCTTGTGAAATGTCTCTCTCCAGCTCTCTTTAGGAAGTGGAAGGCTGCTTTAAGGTCTCCCCAGAGCCTTTTCTTCTCCAGCCTGTCTTGGCAGGAGAGGTCCTCCAGCCCTCTAATTATCTTTGTGGCCCTCTTCTGCACCAGCCCCAATCAGCCCATGTTCTNCTCCATTGCCCCTGCCATTTTGTAGAGCTTTTGTGTAAAGTATGCCCAACTAGTTTAAAAGTTTAATATTTTTACCATAAAGCAGTTTGAAAAGGTGTTGTGCTATTTTTCCTTCGAAAAATGTCTGTGACAGTTACCCAGAAAACACAAACAGGACAAACAGAGAGTTCTCAAACCATTCTCACATATGTAGGTGAGGTGTAACTGTGGAAACCGTGTTTCTAAGCTTATGGGGTGTGTAATAAGTTAGGCACTGCTGTGTTGCATATCCCTAAATACAAGTCAAGCCATTTTCTTCTTCTTCCTTAGCAATGTAAATATAATCTCATGGAAAAAAATTACCAAGGTAATTTTAAAAATTCCTAATAAATAATAAGTTTAATCTAATAAAGGTATCTATGAATGTTAAAAACTAACTAGGAAGTGTTAAAACCTACCAGGAAAAGAAGAGAATGGCAAATGTATTTAACCTTTTTTCCCCTCACATTTTTCTCCCATTTGTTCCTTCTGAGCTCAGCTGGTATATAAAAGGAGTTAATGATGATAATGAGCTTACATTTACAGTGCCTTTCTTTCTGAAAAGTCCCAAAGGGCATTACAAACAGACATGATAAATTCCCTGCTTGTTCTTAAAGGGTAGTGGGGATTATTGCTGCTGGCTTTTATATGAAAAGAGCAGACAGGAGCTAGCAGACATACTGCCCTTCTATATACTTCTGCAAGAAATATGGATCATCAAGAAGAAGGTTAAGCAGTGTTTGGTTGACATCACTGATCCTGTAATGGTGAGATAAGAACTGAGTTGTGCATAGTTTTTCCAGTGTTGGCATTTCACCTGCTTTATAATGGAGAAAAAATACTTCTGAACACAAAGAAAAGTCTTATAAACTATTATCTTTGTCACATTTCTTTTTGTTCATTAAGTGTTTTGTTTGTTGCAAAGAACAGCACATACACAAAATTTGGATTTTGTCGATTGCATTGAGGCAAGCTAAAAAGATCTTTTGCTGGCTTTAAAAACAGTTGATTTGCCATTATTATAGTCTCCTGTTTACTATTGCTGCTCTGTTAAATACTGAAAGTTACTAAAGTTTAGTGTCTGAAAATTTCATTTTTCAAGTGTCTTTGGTCCCAAATATTTTTAAAATTTTGCTGCAGTCCATACAATTTCTGAGTTTTTGTTTGTTTGAGTTTTTTAGGGAACGAGTTCATTGTGGGTTTTTTGGGGCTGGTGGTGCATTCGTCCCACATCTTTCAAATAATTCTGTTACTTCTTATGATGAGATATTCCTGTAGAATAAAGCTCCTACTCCATTATTTTCTGATACAGCCTACAGTTCATTCAGGCTTTCACAACTCTGCTAAAGAAGTTGTACATGTTTTGACAATCTTTCTACCAATTCATGCATCAGCCTAGAAACTATCTCGAAAACTACAAGCAGACTTTTATATATATAACATGTTTAAAGAAAAAGAAAAAAACCAACCCAGAAATACCTAAAACATTTTTCTCTGTTAGATGGGGGAACTAAAATTCATAGATCTTTTTGCAGCCAAAATCTATAAAAGGAACACCAATAAGCATGTTCCTACATGAAAAAAACATAATATTGAAAGGTTTTCAAATACATTCATTCTTTTCTGTTGGTGTTCTATGATATTTCATCTATGATAAAAAAATCAATAGGCTTTCAATGCCTGCATTGCTGGTTTTTTTGACATCTCCAGTATTCATTACCTGAATAAGTAATACTGAGCATGTTATTGTGTTTCAGCAAGAAGGGATTATTGCTGTTCTTTTTACCTCTCCTCAGGGTTCATAGAATCACAGAATGGCTTGTGTGGGAAGGGGCCTTCAAGATCATCTGGTTCCAGCCCTCCTGCCACGTACCTTCCATAGACCAGGATGTTCAGAGCCCCATGCAGCCCCGCCTTGAACACTTCCAGGGACAGGGCATCCACAACTTCTCTGGGGAACTTGTTCCTCACCACTCTCACAGTAAAGAATTTCTTCCTAATATCTAATCTAAAACTACTCTCTTTCATTTTGAAGCCATTCCCCCTCATCCTTGTGAAATGTCTCTCTCCAGCTCTCTTTAGGAAGTGGAAGGCTGCTTTAAGGTCTCCCCAGAGCCTTTTCTTCTCCAGCCTGTCTTGGCAGGAGAGGTCCTCCAGCCCTCTAATTATCTTTGTGGCCCTCTTCTGCACCAGCCCCAATCAGCCCATGTTCTTGTTATGTTGGTGTCCCCAGAGCTGAACACAGCACTGCAGCTGGGTCTCACCAGAGCAGAGGGGCAGAATCCCCTCCCTCAACCTGCTGGGCACACTTTGGGTGCAGCCCAGAATACTGTTAGCAATGTTCAACAGTTCAGCACTGAGGAAGAAAGAGCATATTTCCCAAAACAACTTCTGTCTTTTTGGTTTTGAGCTACAGTGTGCTCAGCTACTTTACATTTGTTTCTTCTTTCTCGTTTAGGCAGGTTTAATAGGACAGCTTTTTTGTCTATAAAAAAGGTAGATTTGTTTATGCTGTCTTCTTACATCTCACTGTAATTGGATTTTGTTGTGTATTCTGTCATAAAAATCTGAGTTTGGAGAGAGCATAATTACTGTGATGTGGTATCATTAGGCTTTTTATTTCAGACAGATAAATATACTCTAATCAACAGGAGGAATTTTTGTTTTGAATTCCTCCTGTTTCTTATATGGTTGGGCAAGGCTCTATAACAATAAACAAATACTGAAAAATTTGAAATTTAAATTAAAAAAAAATTTGAAGTTTAATGATAATATTGTTTCTTGTAATTAGTATTTTGACTGTGCATTTATTGATGTCCATTAGGAAACCTTCTGATGGCTCCTAAGTATAAATTGCTCTTCCTGTCTAGTTTCACATTTTAAATTATAATGCTTTTCCCTTTAACCTTTCTCATTTGCTAAAGTTTGAATTCTGTTTTAAAGGATAAATGTCAGTGCTCATGTCACACATTCCAAATAGATTTGTTTGATAAGTTATCCTTGTTTAAAAGAGAAGTTTTATCAACTCTTCAATTACAATTAGTAATAAAAAAACAAGAATATATGTTACATGGAAAACTGTGATGTGGTTGATACTTGTATTGACTATTTACCAATAGTGATCATTGGACTGAGAGGTCATGAATTCTTTTTTTAAGGTGGATGACTTGAGGAATAAGTTACATTTATATGATGTGGAGCTGTGGGGAAGAGTACCTATTATTAATGGGTATCCTTGATAGAACATAGTTTAAGACAATGAGGGTGAAGCCAATGTGTGATGTGCATCCACAAAAATTCATTCTATTTCAGTCTCTTCTGTTAGCATCATCCCTTTTACCCTTATGATAATTTTCCCAAGTTTCTGTACAGAAAGTGCTCAATCAGTAAAGGTCTCAATACTAAAGGTGAGATGCAAAGATTTCTTTTTTTTTTCTTTGCCTGGCTATGAAATTTAGATCAGTGCAAAAATAATAAAACCTTTCCTTCTTAAAATCTTACCTGAGTTTTTCACTCTCTAATTGGTAAGAAGTGTTGAAAGGCAGTAAGAGTCATATGGACACAGTTTGGACCTTTACAGACTTTGAAAATGTTAGGTCATGTTCAGCCTGAGAGATTTTTCTTTAAGCATCCGCCATGGTGAAATTCTTTTGATAGTTGTTTCAGTAAATGTTTAGATATTTGTTAATTTGTTTGTTTGTTTGTGTGGGGTTTAGTTTGATTTTGCAAGCTGTTTTATACAAAATATTTTTTTTCTTTATTTACCAGAGTTTTACTATTTCAACTCATTTGAATTGGAGCCCTAAACCCTAAAAAGCACAAACTGATATTCAAAGTTGCAAGTCAGACCGCCACTGTGATATAGATACTCAGTGTGAACATTGCTCCTGTGAGTCACTACTTGCCCTAGTTTGTTATTTAATGCAACCCTGAAGTTCAAGGGAAATTAAGATCTCAACTGTGGTGACTTCTTAGTTATGCTCCATGACTGTGGAAGATCTTTGAGGCCATAACAAAGGTTTCACAGCTGTTGTGGAGCAACTGATGGAAGAATGGGAGCTCCACCATTCCCAGTTGCAGCCATACTGAGAAATTCCAAAGAATTTCAAAAAGTTTTGGCAGCACTGCTGTCCTTGGGATGGCCAAGATTGCCCAGCACAGCAGCACCTCCTCTCATCCAGCCTGCAGCCCAGCCAAGAGTGGGTGATCACATGTGTCTCAGAGTGGCAGAGGTACATGAGTGGCATCTCAGTAGCTGATTTTAAGCAGCCTTATGTAGCTATAAAGATAATTTAAAAAATGAGAGGAAGGGGAACTGAGAAAAACTCTGAAAGATGCAGAGGGAGAGAAGTCAAGAAGGCTGCAGAAAAAGAAAAGTCATGGGTGAAGAAGAAGGGATTCTCTTGAGAGAATATAAGGAAAGAAAGAGGAGCTTAAAGAACAGGATAGAGAAAGGAGAGACTGTAGTATAGACACTGCCTCATCCCTTGAAATCATGGAGCAGACATCTTTAGATTATTTGTCCCTAGCCCCTGTTGTTATCTTCTGGTGTAAGTCCCTGTCTCCCCCTTACGTGTGCATTTTAAGATTTTTCTGTACTTTGGTATGCTAAAATGTATTTAATAGTTAACAAAACCTTATGTTTTTTACAGGCAGATGATTTTCTCCTTTCCTGTGCCACATTAAATTATTTAATATGCAGCTTGGACATATGTTAACTTTTGTGTCCAATGAGGTGCACTGCAAACAGTCATATGTATCATAATAACATATATTAATTACCCCTTCATTTCTAGGCTAAGTGTAGGCCATTGCTTTGACTGTAGAAGATGCTTATGCAGTAGCTTGGTACTTCTCTCTCTTTTTTTTTTGACCTTAGTTTTTTATTTTCTGCCACTTTAACATTATTCTCAGTAGTTTCATCTGCCAGGGTAATTTCCATATTGTTTACCCTTTCTTTGAGCTTATTAATGAAGTTATTTTAATAACTTCATACCTTGATACCTTGCAGTAAACCCACTGCCTACTTCCCCACATCTTAGTTCAATCTGCTGCCATTTCTCATCAGCTAGTGTTTGTGATCCTTCAACCTGTTTTCAATTTACATGACAGTGCTTATGTCCAAAGCAATTTGGATTCATTTTGGGAGATTCAGTAAGACACTGTATTAAATCCTTTATTAAAATCATGCTGTGTATCTCTCATCCAGGATTTTTGCAGTTCTATCAAAAAAGCAATCATGTTTCCTTGGCACGACATGTTCCTTATGAACCCATGCTGCTTATTGCTCATTCTACCATTATCCTTTGAATGTTTAGAGGAGTGCTTTGGAGTCATGAGTTTTGTTTATTTTTTCCATCTATTTTCTTTTTCCCCTCAGCAAATGTTCTCTTCTTTCTCATTACAGAATATGCTTGAAATTAAATTCCTTGTTTAATAAACCACACTTCTTCCCTTTATTGATGTTTGAGGCTATATTTCCTATGCTATATGACTTTTCAGAAATACTTTTTGAGGGCTTACTCTTTTCTGTGTGCACTCAGGGATGCCTTTAATGTGGGCTAATTGACTGGATACAACTGTTTTTCTTACTTTTGTGCTATCCATAGCTATTTTTTTCTTTCTTGTCCTGATTTTGGCTAAGATAGAGTTAATTTGCTTGTCCTGCTTTTGGCTAGGATTGAGTTAATTTTCTTCCTAGCAGCTGGTGGAATGCTGTGTTTTGGATTCAGTACAAGAAGAATGTTTTAACACATTGATGTTTAAATTGTTGCATATTACTGCTTACCCTGAGTCAAGGACTTTTCAGCTGGCTCGTGCTCTGCTGGTGAGGAGCTACACAGAAGCTGGGAGGGCACATGGCCAGGACAGGTGACCTGAACTGGCAAAAAGGATGTTCCATACCACAGAACATCATCCCTGTATATAAACTGGGAGAAGTTGCCTGGGAGCTGCCTGAGGATGGGCTGGGCACTGGTCAGTGGGTGGTGAGCGGTTGTCTTGTGCATCACTTGTTTCTCTTGGGTTTTATTTCTCTCTTGGTTTTAGATCATTATTATTACTGCTGTTATTATTATAATATTTTACTTCATTTTAATTAATAAAGTGCTCTTATCTCAACCCACAGGCTATACCTTTTTGTGATCCTCTTTCCCGTCCCACCAGGGAAGGAGGGCTGGGCAGTGAGTGCGGGGCTGTGTGGTACTAAGCTGCCAGTTGTGGTTAAACCACAATACTTTGTTTTTAGTCAGACCTACTTTCAATGGGATCAAATAATAACTACATGTATGTGTGGAACATAAGTTTTGCCCACTTTTCTCCCACCAAAGTAGTGCTACATTTCAACCATGGTTGCATTTATTTTATATATTTTAACAATTCCCTTTGCTATCATTAACTTGTTCTTGGCTTTATCCTGAGAGCCATTGAACACTTTGACAGAAGTCCATTGAAATTGTGTGAGTGTCTTTCCTTTTCATTGCTCAAGTTGTCCTGCAGGAATTTGGATATTCCCTGGTGTTGGGAATATTCATACATTCAGGTTAAGCACAAGATTTTGTGCTTTGCTGTTGCTCATACAAGTTCTCTTCTACAGTTCATCTTTTCCCTGAAGAGTAGCCTGCTGTATTTATTGTCTTCATAAGTAATCATAACACCCTAGGGAGAAGAGTTGTTTAAAATATGATAAATGTCATACACATTCTCCCTTTCATGACTTATTTGTTCTCTGTTAAGGACAGATCCAGAGTTTGTTAAATTTGCAGACAATTTTTATCACACCCTTACTTGTCAAATGTCATATTTTGGCTTAGGGTTCTCTTTTCTGTTTTGGTTTGCTTTGGTTTTGGTTTTTTTTTTTCTCCTGTTTTTTTTTTCTTTTACCTCTTTCCCACTTCTGTTTCCCATGATGAATTGATAGCTTCTGAAGAATGACAGGGAATAAGGAGATCAGCCAACTGCATCTCAGCAGCTGGTGGGTGCATTTTCATGCTATGACCTTGTGAGAAGCATTTCTGCAACTTCTTGTAGATATTGTGTACTAGAAAAATTTCTGTATTTGCTTCAAAGGCTGAAATCCTTGCCTTCTACAGCATTGTTCCAATTTGCCAGCATCTATTAATGGGGACATAGTATAAAGGCACTGGTGATGTCAGCAGGTCATTAAGGAGAAGCAGCAGTCACGGATGCCAGCTCTTCTGTTACTGCTCTTACAAATCACAGATGTCCAGGACCACAGAAGGCATCTGAGGGTGTTGGTAAAAGCTGCCTGTGGTGATGTTAAATTAGGCTGTGCTTTTTCTACATAAATAGCATCACCACTTATCTCTGTATAGGTGTAAACCTCAGTTTGCTGCATGAGTTAGTATATTCTCTTAAAATCATCAGTGAATACCCTGATTTAAGCAATGACCTTTGGTACCAGAACATGTCTGTCAAATAAAATATCATTAGAAGGCACTTGCTATCTGTGCCCAGTAATAAATTCTAGGGTACTTTTTACAAGACTGAAAATATCTTGACACTGAGAGCATGGTCATTTCCCGTAGCAGAAATCTCTTCACTCGAGTGGTAAGTAAATTACTTGTACATTGGGACACATTTTTGGCTGTGGCTGTTCTTTGCTAACCAAGCCAGCAAAAATACAGAGTTAAAGTAAATTTCCTTTTAGGTACTTTGACTCTAAAAATTGCTTTGAGGTTCAGGGATGCTCACAGAAACAGTCCTCTGGGCTGTCATCTGCATCTGTCTTTCCTCCTGAGGGGTGTCACAGAAACATGCTAGATGGTGTTTGGCATTCAGCAACTTTCTTTAGTCAGGGAAAACTCACTTGCCTTGTTTTAGCTGCTTTTTAATATGTGTAGCTCATGGCACAAGGAGATCAGGAAAAAAAAAAGGTCAAGGATCCAGTCTGATCACTGTAAAGAGCTTTGGAATATGTTATTGACCTCCCAAAGAACTTAATTCCATGGAAGCCTGAACATCAGAGACAGCCATATGTTTTCTGGAAGAAAAATATTTTATTGGCTGGAAGAGGTTATTGCAGTTGTTTTTAAAAGTAGTAATTCAAATTTCCAAATAATATAATCTTGAATCCCCTTTCAAATTACTCTGGCTTGAAAGAAAGCTAATGGCAATTATTTTTCTCTCTACCTTTCCTTCCAGAATGAAAGTTAAGGGTTATTAAAGTCTAATTGTGGAATAAATATTATCTATTTTGAGAATGCTTATTTTTTTTTCCTTAGCATCCATTGTGAAACTGTATTTCATTTGTGTGCTGGCAAAATGTTATCTTCCTGTAGAGTGAACCATATAAGCATTTCATGTGGAACACATGTATCATATATGAGCCTGGTTGAATTGTATGTTGCTGTGAGCTAAGGCTTCTTCCAAATCCCCTCCCACATTATGAAGGTAAGGAACAGCAGCAGTGATTTATGTGAAGAATTTTCAAAATGTATTTAATTAATATTTTAAATAAGAAAGGGCTGGGCTGTTATGTTTGTGACGATCCTTCTGTTTTCAAGCTGACCCTGTCTGAAAAGCACTCATCGTTCAGCTCAAGTCACTCACTGGAACACTGCTTAAAATGAAGGGCTGCTCTTTCTAACCTCTTGCAAGGAAGGCTTTAGCCAGAGCCAGAAAACAGAGCACAGCCCAAGCTGCCAGCTTGTTAGCGTGAGAATCCCGCCTCCATGGAAGTCTTTGGATTAATGACTTCAGACAGACAGATGTGAGACTCAGAGGCCATGTGTGGGGGAAGGGGTTTCTTGTCAGAGGGCCCTGCAGTGTTCTTGGTGATGAGAGTAGCTTTATTCCCTGAAAAATACAGGGTGTTGACTGAGCAACTCGGGAAGGAAGGCTGGCAGAATGGAAGGAAAAATATAAATATTGCAGGTATCTTCGCGCTGGAAAGTAATGCACAGCAGCTGCCCTGAGTCCATCCAAGAAAACACCCTCCTTTCTCTGTGTTTGCTGTAAAAATCTCAAGCTCAGTTCTACACATCTGAACACAGTAATGTTACCAATGCATTGTTGCTAATGGAAATGATCCGAGCTTCCCATGAGCCATCATTGCAGGAAAACTGATTTCTGTGGGGTAGAAGATTTTATAAGCACCAAATATGTCATAGCAAATCCATCAAGATTATCCCCTGCACACTAGCCTTCCTGCTATGCTATCAAAAATAAATAAAATCAAATCAAATCTAAACATCTTAATCAAGCCCTTATTAATGAGGGAATACCCTGTGGAGCACAAGTTACAGTATGCGTGTTGTACAAAAAAATATTTGTATATTCTATGGCATCTGGAGAGTGCAAGAGTCTATAGTCTTGAACAGCATTTGGAATGCAATGGTGCACACAGAAGAGGCAAAATAGAAAAGTTACTCAGTATTTCATAGTGTATTTATAAAATTATTATGGGAATATAAAAATGCAAAACACTGATATCCTGATTTCTTTACATGTTGTGCATGGAAATTTAATATTAATTAAATTTTTACAACCTGTATGTTGTAAGTGCCCCTATGCACATGCACTGTTTCACACAAACATGTGTTCTGTCATACACTTATTAAAGTATATGTCACACTTTCTATTTTGTGTTGTATGTTAATGTTAAAACCAAGAAAGTAGAGGCATATTTTCAGTCTAAGTTCATAACACTGGGAATGGGTAATGGGAACAGATGTGATGTAGAAGGAATTTTATTCTGGAGAGCTGTCATAACAGAATTAAGCTATCCAGCTGACTTCATTTCAGTGGTAGAAACTTTCAGCAGTGGGTGGTGTATGAGCACAGAGTCACACCAGTTTAGAGCTCAGTGAGTATCTCTTAAACATAGCTAAGGTACAGCCTGATGAAAGATTTAGGAATGATAAGCAGCAG
Source organism: Dicaeum eximium (assembly GCA_013396995.1). NCBI lineage: Eukaryota > Metazoa > Chordata > Aves > Passeriformes > Dicaeidae > Dicaeum > Dicaeum eximium. The sequence goes on from VWZP01007297.1 coordinate 246,516, forward strand.
CTGATGCAAAAAAAAAAAAATTGCTGGTGGACATAATGTGTGACAATAGCCCATCACACTGAGATAATGTACAGCTGCAATGATGTCAGCTGCCCTGCTGAGAGCCCTATGATGGGGTCTTGGGGTGATGTAAGTGAATAAAATAATAACAAAGGCTCTGTCAGTGTGGGCAGTGTGGCAGTAGGCTGGAGACTTCTGAGCACCCTCTTGAGGTGTGTGACCTCCACCAAGAACACAGATCTATCTTCTCAGGCCTGGGCACTAATAACTTCTGATGTGCTCAGTCACCTGTCTTTCAAAATTTCCCATGGACCAGGCCCTGCAGCTACAAGGCCAGGAAAAGATCTTGCATCATCAGCATAATGGCAATACCCTCTCCTGTGCTCAGTAATGATCTCACCTAGAGATTTTGTATTTACAGCATGGGAAATGGGAAAGGAAAAGAGCCTTGAAGGGTGTCACATTTCCAATTCCTTTATTCTGACACATAATTACCCAGCAGAGCCAGTTACCTCCCCTTTTTCAGACAGATGGAAGAGGAAGGATGCTCTTACATGTAAGACCTTGGGAAATACTAGCTCAAAGCTGGCTCTGCGAGAGCTTGTTTCGTGTGCCCTTGACAAAGTTCTTCAACTGGCCACTATTTTCTCCTTATGTACAATAGGATCACTATTTCTGGTCTTCTAATTTTTTTTTTTTTTTGATATTTCTAGGACCATGGGTTGACACTAAACACCTACAAAGTGTCAGACACACAATGTTCCAGTGCTGTTTGGACCTGCAAGCACACAGTTCTTGCACTGCATGCAGTTGGTTCAGATGTACAGTGAACAGGACTGCTGGAGAACTGCTTTAGAAGCACCAGCCATTCCTCTGTCTGCTAAAAAGAAAATGCTATGGATTAGATACGTTATTTATTTAAGAATCCTGGGAAAAACTAAACGATACTGAACTTCTTGAGGGACTGAACACAGGTAATGACAATCGTAATTGATGCTTCCCTCAAATTTAATTTCAGAGTTTTTCCATTTCCTAGAAACTGGATAAATAGAGTAGGATTATTTGCTGAAATTTTAGATAATTTTCTTTAAAAGCTTCTGGGTAGAGCATTAAGGAAATTATCTATTATTTTGATCACTATGAAATGCTGACACCTGTTTCCCTTGGAAGCTCTGAAGCAGAAGCTTGAAATGTATTGCAACAGTGCAAAGAAAGAGGAGGTTCCCTTTTATTGTTTCTCTGAAATCTTTTTTCACTGAAACTTTTTTCTCTCTGCAAGCAACAAGCTGTGCCCCTCTCATTTGATGGTGTAAGGGCAGGATCCTGAGGCACTGTAGGCTCATGACAGGGCTGTATTTGGGATTTGGAGTCCTCCCCTCGCACACACACAGACACACACACACACACAGACACACACACACACACACACACACACAGACACACACGTGTTGTCCTGGGTATCCTGCCCCTGACACAGACTGTCAGGAAATTTCTCTGTGTTTCTGCTGGTAACGATAGCAATTGTTGGTCACCAGAGATGGGAGGAAGGAATGCAGGGGAAATCAGAGGAGGTGATGCTGGTGAGCACTGCAGCACAGGTGTGTGGGCTGTTCCACGTGCTCTGCTGGAACTGCAAAGGCTCCATCAGCAGTAACTCCTCTAAGCCTGTACCTGCCTTGTACAGTGATTGCACTCTGAAATGGCTTGTGAGCCATCAGATGGAAGGTCTTGCCCCTTCTGAGCAAAATGCCTCTTGATCTCAGCCATATATGCTGCTAAAGATCTTTTTCTTGGATCTAAATTATTGGTATTCACAAGGTGAAGGAGAGGGGAGGGGCCATGGCTGTCAGCACGGAGGAGCAGCAGCAGGACCTTGGCTGCAGCGAGAGGTGTTTGCATGCTAACAACTCCCACAGCACTCCCTTGAAACAGCATCCTGGATAAAATAAGGCGAGCCTTGCTAATATTTTATGGACCAGCCTGTTAAATAAGTGACTGCACTTTCAATCTAACACATTATTGTTTCTGATTACCACTTTTTTGACGTATTTCTATCCACTTGTTCTGGGATGCCTAATATATCAGACTGGCATGGACTAATAGCTTGGTAGATTGTCAGAGCAAGAAGACAACAATTGAGAAAATTATCTATGCCTCTTAATACAAGAATCCTATTATGTTAATTATGCATTCACAGAAGAGCCAGAGGGCAAATATATTGTACCTTCATGTAACAAAGTTTTTTACTGATTATATTTGAATTCATATTTTTCGGAACACTTGTGCTTTTTTACTTATGTGCTTCACAGCAAATTTCTAAAATTATATTTGGTGATAAATCCTGGCACCAGCTGTGCAGGGCCTGCAGTGATTCGTTATCGTAGAGAGTCACTGTCAAGTCGGACAACCCAGCTCAGAGAGGCAGGACTTTTAGGAATGGAAATGTCAATTTATTAGCATGTTCCCTAGTGCTTTCTTTTTTAAGGAAGCTGCTTACCCCACACAAACACACACAAAATTATGAATGCTGCATTGCCTCTTCAGAAATATGTCTATCATATTTCTGCTGTGACTTGTTATGTCACTCATGGGTGGTGGTACATGGTTCTGTATAACTGAGACATCCAAATTCCTAGTTTTTCTTTTGGCTGATTTCCCCTGCCACATATAATCATAACACGTGAAGGAGCAGCTCTTTTTTTGTCTCCTCTTACCAGAATATTGCTCTATCTGACATCTTAATATCTAGACAGTTTAAGGGAAGACTAGACACAGCACTTTCGTCCTAAACTGCCATGGTGGGATATCGCTGTAGTATCCTCTTCTCTAGATCTGGGGATGGGAAAAAGATCTTCAAACAAACCTCATTCTCCAGAAATTTTCTGGGTTAAGTAACAACTGTCTCCAGCAGATATTTGTGAGGCATGTTTATAATATTCTCCAGCAAAGACCTCCCAGCCTCTATGGGAACCACCTCAGAAGACAGAATTTTTTGCTTTAGATTAAAGATGTTAAGGGAGCCCGTTCTAGTTTGCTTAAAGGTAGTGACTGAGACAGGAGAGTGTAAGCACCTAAAGACCACAGTTACATGTCTCAAACACTGTTTAGGATGCAGAAGGACTTTGCCATGGGATGAGCACAGAATGGATTGGAAGGATGGTGCTGACTCTGGTCTGATGAGGTCTGCCTAGCACATCCTGGGTAACACATCCAGACAAAAATTCCCACTGTGGGGAACTGTGCAAATAAGCAGCTGCTGGTACACATCTCACTGGTTAAACCAAGACCACCCCAATTTATGGGACAGATGGCACCAAAGACCACTGAAGCCCCCCTGAGTATGCCTCCATGTGTACCTGAAACGTGGACTGTAAGTCAAGCCATCGAGAGAAGGTAAAGGTGGTCCTGTTGTCCAGCTGTTATCTCAGATAAAGGGGGAGGTTAACTAAGCTGGTGGAGAGGAATATCTCACTGATAATGGCAGAATTTATGAGACATGAGGAAATCCAGCTCAGCAACTGTGCTGAAATTAGCCCAGACTGGGTAAAAGGTAATTCTGGTGGGGGGAGATTGTAACCACAAATTCACAACCCACTGACTCCAGAAACCCACTGACTCACAACCCACCAACTCAAAAGAAGAGAAACACTGAACATGGGACTGTTTAGCATTAGAAGTGAGGGAATAATTTAGCAAATATGAGATAACTGTGTAACCAATAAGCATTAATTCCTTTGTTTGCTAAAATCTATAAACAGCAAAAAGTGTTGAATGACCTCAGGATCCCCACCACCAAGAAGCCCAGGGTGAAGAAGGACCAATGAGATGCCTTTGGATCCACAGGTCCTGACTATCTTTTGCTTGATATTTCTCTTTTCTCCCTGTCCCCCTCTGCCCCTTTCTAATTCTCTCTCTCTCCCCATCACATTTTATTGTTAAATAAATTCCATATGATTGACTTCACCATATGGTCTCATTTGCACCTTAATTTGGGTAGAGGTATTTCTCAATAGTCAGATCATAACAGAAAACAATTGTGAGAGAACAGAATACATCTGCAGAAAAGTCTTTCTTTCCATCCCTGTGTTTTTCTTTCCATCACCTGTGTTTTTATTTTCTGAGGCTACAAAAGGTTGAAAAGAGAGAACCTCTATCTTAACAAGCAATCAAGGATGTTCGGGGGCTACTGAAAGATGCTCCTACTTGCAGTGAAACCAACTGAATTTTTTGACTGAAATGTTTTGTCATGACTGAAAAAAGAGGTAAGGAAAAGAAGTCTGACATAAAATTACTACTACAATGTGAAGGGAGGAGTAATGTGTTCTCTTTCCCTGGGATCGGACCAATCAATCCACAAGGGCTTTTTGAATACCACAGCACCTTAGTCAGAGTTAGAGTGAGAGGTTTTAACCATGTCTGCTGACATGTGCTTTAACAAGATAAATGTTTCATGTACTTTGTCAGTTCAAAAGAAATACACTGACTTCATTGCAAAACTGATGAAGTTTGAGTACTGTTAGCAATAACCATCTCTGAAAATCTTCTAAGGATGCTACTGTTGCTGCCATTGAAAACTCAGCAATACTGCTGCAGCAAGATAAAAATTAAACTGATGAGCTGCAACTTAAGAGTTTAACATGGAGATACCAAGTGAACTATTCAAATTTGCTGCAGCATAGCAATTCATAGCTGTAACTAACAGAAGGCAACAACAGGTATTTGAGAGATGAGTAAGAGGCATGCAGTGTGAATGCTGAGGTAGTTATAATGGATGGCTGAAGAAATGAAGCAGCAAAGAGAAATAATTATTGAAGGGGCAAGAGAGTTTAGTAGCTCTGAAGTTGACAGGTAGCAATGCATTAAATGACTCATCCAAACTGATGGAAGTTGATGATACTGTAGTAGTAGCAGACAATTTTCAATTATATTCTAATGGTTAAGGTTCTTGGCCAGAAGATGACCATTTTCAGACCAGTGCAGCTTTTTTCTTCCTTTGTGTAGTCAGGAATGTGGAAATTTCAGGAGCACAAAGGAAGAAAGAGTGGCTCCAGAAATGAGAGCTTAGACACTCATCTTTTGAATTACAGGTTAGAGACTAGTAGCTTCCATGGGGAAATAACAACCTATCTTCAATTCCCTGCTTGGAGTCATTCAAACACCTGACTCCTGCCCACTTGGCATCCTAGAGCTTGGACTTTCCTTGGAAGCAAGTGAACATAGCCCCCATCTCTGCTCCCCAGGGTGCTCCTGCATGTTCCATTCCCTACTCACTGAGAAGTGATCCCAAGCACCAAGGGCAAAACCTGTGCCTGCTGCTGACTGAGCAAGGGCTGAGCAGCTCACTGCCTGTGCATCCACTGGGAGGAAAAAGCTCTTTTTGAGCAGTACTGACAATATAAGTCTTAATGTGGATGGGAAACAGAAATTATTTGGGATGGATCATATGAGAAACCTTGTCAGATGTGCTCTGAAATGGGGAGCTGCAATCCTGGCAGTCCTGAAACCCTGGAAATGATGGAGGTCTGCTGAGCTCCTGGTGTTCCCCCGAGGGTCCATTCAAAGATTCAGGTATTTGTTTCTAGTTTGAACTCAGGACTCACCCTGTCACTCTAAATAGGCATTTCCCAGACCCAGAAAAACCATACACAAAAGAAAAGGATTTGACTCATCAGACACTTGATCTGTCATGTTTGTACCACTGCCTCCAGGCAATTTTTCCTTTTTTGACTGAAGCGAATAACCATGAGTGAAATCAGAGCCAAGATGTTCAAGTCTAGCCAAAAGGATGTTTTTTAGCAATGATATTTAGATATTAATCAATTTTCTGAACATGATGTATACAATGATTATTTATTCTATTGCTGTTATTGCTTCAATTGACAGAAGGGGACAAATGGAGCTTCATATGAATATCAAGCAAAAAGGATCCATGTCTTTGAAGCCCTGAAGTTCCTTTTTCTGACCCAAGAGAAACTCCAATACAAAAGTGAAATGCAGAAGAATTTGTTCAAGTATATTAATCACGAAACAGAGTGAATTACAACAATACTTGCAGAAAAATACTGTACCAAAAATGTACTGTACATAAATATAAGTTTTATAATGAAAATACTGACCATGAATCTGTCTTACAATAATATAACACTTTCTTTTTTCTCAGTAATGGCCTTAAAATGTAATGTTACATCAAAATTATTTGTATATAGGTAGTGAGTATTATTAGGTGGTGAAAAATATTAGAATCCAATACAGAAGCAAGGCATGGCTATTTCTGTACCCTGTGTAATAATGAGCATAATTTTAATGTTTCTCTTCAACAATGTTGTTCTATATTGATACAAACAGAGCTTTAAAGAGAATTCTGTAGGCAATTTATACTGGTGTATGTACCTGTTTTTGCAGGTGGAGAATTTGCACAGAAATAAAAAGCCTTTTAACATTTGTAAGTAGAATTACCCAAGAGAGAAAAATGACAGAGGAGGAGGATGCCATTCAAAATTGTGACTATAACTGCAGAACTTGTTCTTTCTGTGTGTTCCACAACAACCACCAGTCAGTGTGAAAGTGAATCTGTTCATTACCACAATTATTTTCCTCCAATTTGTGTCCAAGTTGGCTTGATGAAATAAACTGGTGGGCTTCTGGCACTCATTTTCCCTTTGGAACTAAAGAGATAATTGAAAAAAAGATTAATTTATAAAAAAAAACAAACCAGCTGACCAACCAACCAAACAAACAAACAACCCTAAACCAAAACAGAAAAAAGGATCTGCAAAATTGCTTTAACATTATAAAGCAAAAATGAGAACAGAGGAAGTTAAATTTCAGGCCTGCCAGTTTCACCAGTTTTTCCCTAATTTGAAATTGCAGTGGTTCTATGAGCTTGAGTCACATTTGAGTTTTCTCTTGACCTTTTGTAGAAAGAAGCAGGTGTGAGGGAATTGTCAGTTCCCCGTGTACCAATGGACACAACCTTAGCAAGGCAAGGCAAGGTTGAGGCGATGTTATAACCACCAAGAAGTTATTTTCCATTCCCCTGCCTCCCATCCAGAGGGTGATCAGGACTTTTCAGGAAGTGTTTAGCTGATACAATCTATCCTATTGTGATTTTCAATTTGCAGTGCAAGTGATTGACTGATGTTTCTTGTTAATGTAGTGAATATGTTTCTGTATATGTTTTATCTGTGTGGTTTAGGCTGTGTTGAAATTGCATCAATTTACAGTGTTAACTGTTATGCAGCATAAATAGAGCCTGCATGGAAATTTGAATTGGGAACTAAATGAGCAGATGCAGAGATAATTCCAACTGTCACTATTAATACTTCAATTTTTTTTTTTTTAACGCATACTTCTCCAGTTTGGTTGGAACATATTATTAAGGTGAAGGTCTGCAGGAAAGAAAATTTCCTCCGTTATTCTCATCTTATTTATCTGTTTTAATCTTGGAGACAGCATGAAATGTTTCCCAGGCTCCCCTAACCTAGCCAGCATGCACTTGCTGCATATTTCTCCTTAGCACACTGGTTTTACAGGTCTACATCCTAAAATTTGTAGGGAATAGCTCCCTCCCCTGCAAAAGATAGGGTATTGCTGCAAGTCATGACCAATCTTGTACTGATTCCTTAAGTGTTAAAGGGAAAATCAGCCCATTTAATTAGATTGCAGTGGTAAATTGCACTTGCTGATACATTTGTACAATATTTACTATGCTTAGTGTGTAATTTTTGAATTGCACTCAGATGTCTAGGCTGCAAATTCATTTACAAATATAATAAGAGTTTTTAAGAAACACAATAGAAACAGCTCATTAAGGAAATCTTTCCCTAGAAAAAAGCAAACAAACTTCTTAAAGATTTTTTTTCCTCTGATTGGAGGGCTTATACAGTCTTTCAATAAAAAGAAGATAAAAGAAGCATCTGTTTCATAATCATCATTTAGACAGCATAATAGTGTCAGAATACAAATACTACAAGAACTGCAGATGCTGGGTCAGTCCTCAGAAAGTATTTGATATCCAAGGCTTTGAGAACAGTGTAAGATTGGCATACACAGAGAGCAATCTTTTCATTACAAAAACCCACCAGGATAAAACTTTAGAGTTCATTTTCATGCATTGTAGTATGTCAGGTGTTTGCAAGAAAATGTATGAAGTACCATAACAGATTACTCATCCCCTGGAAGAGGGATGGCCTAAGAAGAAAATTAGTGGGTTTACAAAAGATGAAGAGTGATTTATATGAAATTTTCTGCTTGCATTTGCTTAACTGGTATTTAGGAATATCCATACTAATTAAGACCCCTGGGTACAAGAGTAATTAAAATAATAAATATATTGTGAACATAGATCAAAGTCCCCTTCTTCCCTTATCCTAGGATTAGGAGTATGATATGATAAGAAATATTAGATGACATTTTTTAAAAAATTGAAATAATATTTACAATATCAGACTTCTCTGTTGTTAGCCAGTAAATTTGTAAAGGTTTTGTAATGGGCAGGCCCAGCTGTGGCAGCATGAAAGCCTGCTCATCTCAGAATCAGAACAGTCCCCTTCTGGTGCAGTGGGGGCAGAAGGAGTAAGACACTTGGGTTTTAAAACTGGATGAAGAAGTTTATGTTTGACTTCGGATAAAAATCAATATATTACAAATTTTTCAAAATCCTTTGTATTTTGCAGGCCCACAGTTGTAGAACAAGCTATTAACCTTGCCCAAGAGAACCTACTGAAGAGTCCAGAATCTTTACTTCCACTAGTATGTCTCTTTTGGTTCTGAAAGTATGATTATTAAGAAGCATGTCTTTACCTTTAGCAATACTCACTCTATCAATTGGTAAAACATACACATGTAAGTGAAATTATCAGAAGGAAACAGACTATTGTAAGAATAATAAAAAGATGGTGCTGTGCTACCGGGTTGTGGTGGGTTTTATCCTGCCTGGACACCAGGTGCCCACCAAGCTGCTCTATCATTCTCCTCCTCAGCAGGACAGAGAGAGAAAATAAAATGGAAAAACCCCAAAATTGTGGTTTGAGAAAAAGATAATTTACTAAAGAAAAAGTGAAGATTGCACATGTATAAGCAAAAAGAAAACCAAAAGATTTTATTCTCTACTTCCCATCAGCAGACGTTTGGCCTCTTCCTGGGAAGAAAGGTTTCAGTACCCATAGTGGTTGCTCCAGGAGACAAACATTGTAAATAACAAATACCCTTCTTTCCTTCTCTTTTCTCTTAGCTTTTACATTTATCATAAGGTATGAAATATCCTTCCAGTCAGTTTGGGTCAGCAGCCCTGATTTTGTCCCCTCTCAGACCTTGCCCACCCCCAGCCTCCCGGCGGGGCGCTGGAATGTTGGAGTCAGGGCACGGATGCTGTGCCAGCACTGCTCAGCAGTAGCCAAAAACTGGGGTGTTATTGACACCCCTCTAGGTCCCAATATAAAGCACAGCACCATGGGGGCTCTGAGAGGGAAATTAGCTCCATCTCAGCCAGAGCCTTTCACAGGTTACATGTCTATTTTCATTTCCATGAGAACTGGCTACCAGGCAGGGTACAGGGTACAGAGGACTTCAGGTCTCCACCTGTCACTGCTGACATCTACCATTCTTTCCTTTGCTTCCTGATAAATCTTTATAGAAATGGAATAGGAATTCAGATCACAGTCATTACCAAACTATTTCTGGAATGTGAGAAATAAACCTGGCAGAATTAGCAGTACGGGATTCTGGATGCACTGTCTGTGTTTCCTTTTCCTTTTTTCATTCAGCAAATATTTTAAAACCTGCAATTACATTTTGGTTGTTGTTGGCACTCTTTTGTTGGTTTTCACTTCATGCTCTTTCAGCCACAATAAAGGGCATAATCTTACTGAGACTGATTATGACACCCCAGATTCTTTTAAATTACACACTGGCCCACAGTTGAAGACAGTATGCAAATATATAAATGTACACGTAGCTGGCAGTGCTGGTCTTTCAAAGATAACCCATTAGCAAAGACAAATAGTGAGAATAGTTATTGATATAAGAAGCCACACCCAAATTATAGTACAAAGCAAGACTTTTAAAGTAAGATTGAATAGGTGGATATCCATTCAGTTTAACTATATAATTAATACACTATAGTCTGAAGAAGAAAAGAGAGTAAAATCCCATCAAGATTATTACCTTCTTTTTCATAAGACCCAATTTTAAACTATATTGAAATATGCTGAGACTTACAAGGAGCAGCTGTGGTCACTTAGTTGGTTCAGTTTGGAGAGGAGAAGGCTGAGGGTGCCTAATCACAATCTCCAACTCCCTCGGGGGGCAGAGCTGTTGATCTCCTCTTTTTGGGGACCAGCAACAGGATGTGAGGAAATAGAATGAAGTTCAGATTGAATGTTAGGAAAATGTCTCTCATCTGACAAAAGCTGAGGAAGAGTATAAGAAACAGCACTGATGTCCTTTGATGTGGTTCAGTGGTTCAGGGGTGTGCTGTGCCAGAGAGTTCATATTTCTTGTTAGTCAGGAATAGCCTGGAAGTAGGAACTGCTAAGCAATTAACTGGGGGTGTAGAACCCAACAGGAATTAAGCACAGGGAAGCTTTTGGTGAAATCCCACTTTTCCTGAAATTGAAAGCAAAATGCACCTATTGATTTCAGCAGCATTGGCAATGTATTAACTGCATCACTTACCAATTCACCAGCCTGTTTCTCCCTGATCTGTTTGCTTTTCTCATCCTTAATGCATCCAGTGTGACTATCACCTCCTATTTCATGCTAGAAGGCTGTGCAACCAGCAGCTTTTTCAATCCACAAGAGCAAAACTTTGAGTTTCAACTGATGGCCTGAAATCGTGGCACTATTGATTAGTGACTCCCCAGTGAGGTGGTGGGGTTGCAGTGGGTGACACCAACCTTGTCAGCAAAGCAATCATCACTGCTTGTGGCCTTTGGGATGAAAAGAGTTAAACCTGAAAGGAAGGAGGTGAACTTTAGAACAATGTCATCCCTTGTGCATTGCCAAATAAAAAATAATACCCTGTGGCACTGCAAAGACGGGGGACCCAGTGTGGGGAGTAAAAGGAATGCTGGGTTTGTGCCATGAGTGCATTCAACTAAAAGTTGGTATCTTCTAGTTGCTTTGTTGATGGCAGCATCCAGAAAATTTCTAAATGTTTAAAGGAGAAATGAAGTATGTTATGGATTTTTCACAGTCTTTACACTAGGAAGAGTTATGTGCAACATTAAGCTTAAATTGATTTTCAGCGTTTGAGCACTGGCCTGAACAATGGATTTAATTAGTATCTACAGTTATTTAAATAGCAGAATTGAATGCCTGGGTTGCAACAGTTCTCTTCTTGGTTTAGAATTATGTTTTGTTAAGGAAACTCTTCTTGTGGTTCTGAAAGGTGAATTTAATTGGGAACTGTAGACATCAAACAAAACTTGCCTTTGCTATTTAAGCTGTGATAGTTTTGCCCAAGTACTCAGCTGAGAAACAAACAATGAAAACAGAAGCCAAGCCACAGAAAAACCCAGCAGCTGTAAAAGAACATTTCATAGGAATCATAAATCTGTATTTAAAGAGCTTAAATTTGCCATGATCCTTTGTCAATACATTTGGTCTTTGAGGTCTTTTCCACCAGCTTTGTGCAAAGCTGGCAGAAAACTGGCCAGAGTGGTACCTGTGGATCATCAGAAAATTCAAATCTATTACAGTCTAAATCAGAACTCCTTCCTTCATCATGTGTAAAGGAGGTATTTTGGGACATAACAACTGCTAAAATGGGTTCTGGGAGGGTTCTAGGAGGGTTCTAGCTCTCTGCTTTTATGTTCACCTGAGAAAACAGTCCCACAGGAGCAGGTGCATGTTAAATTTACCATCTGACTCAGAGAAGAAAGATATGTGCCTCACACTGTTGCAATCCTTAGCTACTTGTTACATTTAGACAAAAAGTTTTGTGTGGCTACTACATGTTCATTTCCTTTCAGAGTGAGAAAACAAGACAGATTCATAACTAAATGTGTATGACAGACTTCACACCTAATCCTTCAGCTTCAGAGAACCCTCAGCTCCCACCGAGGTCATGTGAAATACAGGAGCAAGAGCACCTTGCAAATACATGAAGGAAAGGCTGTTCAGGGGCTGCAAGTTCAACAGAATCAATGACAGAGCTTTGGTACAGGGGTCACACCAGGGATATCACACATTTTCCTTGCCTTTCCTTACCTCAGAGTGCATTGTGGAGTCATATTTAGGGTGTGGGGTTTTTTTCTCTGCACAAACCATTATGGAATTTTAATAGCAGCTAAGTGTAATGTTAACCCCTGTGATCTGAATGATGTTCCTCCAATTTGCAATCTCTTAATTAAGGTCTGAAATGGCTCAGCTATTATTTACACTTATAGTGGTTGGCCATCTGGGCTTCACTAATAAATAAGCATTTTAATGGCTGAACTACTTAATAACCCTTCAGTGAAAGAAGATGAAAATTAAGGAAATTCTTTCATTATGAAAATATGCTGTGCCATCTAATTGTTCAAAAGCAGATGTCACTCAAATTCAATTAAGCTGTTTAATGACCTGCACGCTTATTACTAACCTGATGGAAGATTTGACACAGTTAAAGTAAATACAAATGGCTGGTATGACTTTATCTTGTCATATTTCTGCTTTCTGCTACTTTCCCAAAATATCCGTGTCAATCTGTGTTTTTTTCTTATGATATATGATAAATTTGCATTGTGTGGTCTGAAATAAGAGCTTATAAAAATTGTTAACAGACATATTTTTCTTATTTTCACTTCCAAATGTGTAGTATTTGTCTCACAAAAAATGTCTTGAATTATTCAAATATGAGTCAGTCATGAATGTTGTTGATTAGATAGCCAGCAAAGCTCCCCAAGCAAGATCTTAGTTTAGTGATTTAGTCTCTTTTGTTAGTGACAGCCTGGGAGAGATATTAAGGCTGCTTTTTCTCTGTAAACAATGTCTTACGATATGCCAAGCTTTACAGCACATTAATGAAATCCATATGTAAGTTCATCCTGGTTTATTAAGAAACAGACATGCAATATTCACTGATTATTAAAATGTTATTCAGCACTTCATATTTTATAATGTGCTTCCCTCTTCCTTGTTTTCCTCATCCTTGTGCCTTTTTTAATTAGCTAATTATTGCTTAGTACTTGTTACTTACAAAATTAAGAGCGGATGATCCTCGTTACAAACTGAAATCCATACTGGGGGCTTCCTGCCACGCGGCTTTCATGGAATCATGAGACGGCTTTCTCAGTCTTTCCCGACAGAAGGATGAAGTTGTGTGGATGAGGTGGATCTCATGGCTCTGCAGTGGTGAGAAAGACCCAAAGAAGTTCTAGAGGTGCTGTGCTTCCCACAGCCACGTGTACGAGCCAGCTCCTGCTGTGCTGCAAAACTTCTCCCCACAGGAGCCACTGCCCAGGTCCTTTCCTTGGCTCTGCCGTGGGCAGCAAGGTCAGCTGCACTGCCCGAAGCAAACGTTGGTAGGAAATGTTTAGTCCTGCATGGGAGTGGGAGAAGGGCTAGAATGACCTTTCAAACCTCTGGTTTTTAGACTAGATCTGGTGCAAGTATCTATTTATTACAAGCAAATGGAGATTTTCTGATGTGTTGATAATTCTGAAAAAATGACTTAAACCCAAGAAGAAATCCTGACGTGAATCTTAATGCAGATGGTGTGGATGGACAGCTTCCTGCTGAGGAGTGGGAAGAGAAGCCTGTCCTTCCCACACTGATCTCAGATCCAGGGTCTGATTTCCAGACTCCATGATGGGAAGCAGATGACCTGGGAGCCCTGGAGGCCCAGAGCCATCCACATGGTGACACAGCCCTAGAGCAACAGCGCCTGGAAAACAAGGCTCTGCAGCATCTGCTGCTGCAGGCAGCTGGCAAGCCTCCAGCTGAGCAGAGTCTGTGTTCCACCAGAAGGCTTTGAACAGGATGCATTTCTGCAAAATGCTTGCAATTAGACTTTAAATTTTTCATTTTATAAAACAATTTTAAGACTGCTTTTGCCACATCCCAGCTTAGATTTTTGGGGTGTCAACAACTTGCAATAGAATTTATGTCCATTTCTTCTCTTCTTGTAGGAATATGGAGCTACCTGCAAAGCATTGCCCCACCCTCTAATTCTGAATGTGTCCCTGTGTTTCAGAAAGTAGCCAAAGGTACACTTTGATTAAGAGTTTTTCCACATGTATTTTGAAGTCACTGCAACTGTTGCATTCTTTTTAACTGGCTGTGAACATTTTGGATTGGAACTCACCCCATTTGTGCTTTTCCATGTACAGAAGTCCTCAATCTGTGTTAGGAAGTAGGTATGTTTATTTATCTCTCAGTGTACTAATGGCAATATTGGAAAGTAAGGACTTCATAGTTCAGACACGGCTAAAACTTGTGACATGGGAAGAAAAGTTTTAAGTTGCTCTGGAAGAAAAGACAGATTTTTAAAATTTTAATTTGGAAACATGAAAACATATCCAACATAAACCAAGGTTACTTGATTTAGGTTGGATAACTTGCTTGATAACCAAGTACTAGAGATTTGCTAGAAACTCTTCTGAACAGTTAAAAAATGAACAAAATAAAGAGCAACAAAACCAGTGATTTCAAAATGTGTGTCATTTTCCTTCTCATTTCTGTGGCTATGGTCATCATCTGCAATTACAAGTTCTTTTGGAAGGTGAATTGCAAGCATCTAAAATATGCTATTCTCTTTTCCTCCAACTCCTAAGCTTTCTGTGCTCTGTATGGTTTAAACTGCTAGGATGTTTAGCCAGTAAAATTTTACTGAATTTAACTAGGACACACGTGTTCCTTAAGAAAGTTCCTTTTCTTTCCTTGGTTAAGTTCTCTTCATGGGTACTTGTCTGGGTGAAGTCTCACTTAGGTGGATTCATCTGGGCAAAATCTTACTCTGTCTCCTTCAGAGTTAAATGTAACTTGGACCTTCTAAGGCAAGGCTAGCCACATCTTATAAAAATGATGATCTCTGCATCTGTGATGTGATTATTCAGCAGAGGACTGAGTCTTTCACTTGGGGTATTTCATAGGAAAATGTAGACTTGTCCTGCCAGTGCTCAGAGCTGACTGAAATCCATGTTGGAATGGTTAGTACAGTTCCAAGCTAGGTGTGATCCTTCTATTCCTGTGGCTCAAAGTAAGGGTGGAGTGTAGCTTGTGCACCTCTGTACAATACTCCCCTTTTTTCAGTCTGAAAAGAAGGGCTGATAATATCTAAGGATATTATATTAAAAAGGTAGTCTGAACCTAACAGAGTTCAATCTGAAACTTGAACAGATCTCCACATGTCCTCCAATACAACAGCTTTTAAAAGATTAAGTACAAATACTTTGTGATATGCTACCCAAGGATTGCCCTGTCCACTTGGTCATTTTAGCTGTGGCTACATGTCACTAAATGCTCATCAGCAAATCCAGTTTAAAAAGTTACATCCACCATTTCTGTCACTTATTGCCACTCCTTCTTAGCTTTGATATCCCAACTTCTCCTGTGACTTTTTTCACAGCTGTATTTGTGGAATAACGCAGACTAAGTTATCACTTTCTAACATTTCTTTTTAAGAAATTTCTTTTTAAGAAATCTTTTCTTTTAGGCCAGGACATTTAAAATTTGTTTGGAGAGCTGCCATGCTCAAATGCACAGGAGATGATAAACTTTTGGAGAGGGGGTGTAGGAGAACACAGCTGGGTACAAATGTAAATCTGGAAGTGGATTTGCTGCCAGTACAATTAGCAGCTTGTGTGGAGAGAGAGCTGCTTCCCTCTAATTCACTATCATGTAAAAATTGAAAATTCTCAGTTAAGCTCTTTTAGCATTTTCTGATGGTGAAATTCTGAAAATTCAGAAAGTATTTCCAGAACAGGACAGTCAGGAACAGCTGCCAGGCCTTTAATGACTTCTGGAAGAAATAATCCAACAGGTTTTGTTGAGGAATGAACCCAAGCTTTATTAAAGATAAAACCTCTTTTTCTGAACATTCTCAGGGCAGCCCTGCCTAAATAAGAGTAGGTAGGGGGAAAAAAAGTCATGTTTTTCTAGTCACATGCTCTCCATCAATCTGTTTCATTTATGAGCTGCATCTCATCATAAGCACACACAATTTACAACAAAGGCTGTCTCCATATGCTGTCTGGGAGGGATATGGCATATCTGATTCCCAAGTCTGGCTGTGGTTCCTGCCTAGACTGGCTTAAAAATTATGTAGTAGTCAGATATTTTCTGTCCATGGAGATAAAAAAGGAAATACTTCAGAGGTGCTTCTAATAAGATAATATATTTGCTCAGGCTGAGCTTTGGATTTTGCCTAAATGGACATACATCTAGCCAAATGAATGAGCCTATGGCAAACCTTATGCAAAAAAATAAACGTCATAATTTCCTTGGACAGCAGTCCAGGACTCAGGGAAGACTTACTGTGCTTGCATCTATGCTTGGCTCTTCTCTAGAGCAAATTTTGGGTCATCATCCTCAATTTGTGTATATTTAAGTGGATTTCCCTTTAAAAGCATCCTGATGCTGCCAGAACAATAAGGGTAAACATGAAAAGCTTAGACATCCTCCAGATACATGCCAAAGAGATTCCAATTACAAAACAGAGGATGAGTAAAAGGCTCGGGCTAGAGGATCTGTCATGAAAATCTTATTTACAAGAAAAGCACTTATTTTCCAGTATCTGCAGATAATAATAATATCCAGAATAAGAGCAATCTGTGAAGAATCTCTCAATTCCTTCTTTTACACATTGATAGACAAAACATTTTCTTTCAATGAAGATATACATCTTTGGGCTGCAGTACTTCCAGTACAACTAAAAGAAGAGATGTGATACTCATTTGCTCAATTTTTTTGAAGCCCTTTCCATCCACTTGCATGTCTCTCAGTACTAGATGAATTAATAGATAATAGTGCCACTGCCTGAAGCACAGCTGTGTAGAAGTTGCAACAGATTGTCTAATTTCTAAGGGGTTGATTTAACCTTAAAAATATGGCTGTGGTTCTGCACTATACAAAACAGATGGGTTGTTTGTACAATTAGGCCTTAAGTGTTAAGTTCTCCTCTTGATTAAAATGCCCAAGACCTGTGTTACCAGCTATCAGTTAAGATATGTGTGTGTGTGTGTAGTACAGGGAAGGATACAACCCTGAGTGTTAAATAATGTGTTTGCCACACAACTAGGGAAAGAAGGGTGGCTTCACTGCACATTTCTGCCCCATATTATTCCTGCTCTTAATTTGGGAAATCGAACCATTTGTGGATAATAACCAAATTTATTTGTGTTTATCAAAATCCCACATCTCATCAAGGGCCTGACTCTGCTCCTTCAGTGAACATGCCAGAATTTTTGGATTAACAACTTTCCAAGTGATTCATCATGTTTTCAATTTTCATGCTCTTGTCTTTAACTAAGACCAGGACATCTCAGGCAGCAATGGCCAGACATCAGTGTCTTAGTGCAAACATCTGCTCCTGAGCCTGCAAAGTTAGGGGCTGTACTGGGCACAGATGCACAGCTGTCCATGTTCAGACACAGTTATTGTAAATTGTGATTTATCTGCTGCTTCTATTTTGAATTTGTCAGTGCTCCCTTTCAGATCTAGACCAACTGTTGCATTTTTTAATATCCAACCTTTGAAAATCAATTTGAGGACCAACAGGAGAGGACTGATACACTCTTTGAAAATTGACGGTTTTATACCGAGGAGGTGCCAGTTCTTTTGGCATCCCAGTAAGAAAGGCACTGACACTCACAGATGGCTGGATGATTTATTAAGTACAGAAATTGTAGAGGAGGTGACAGCAGTCTGAGTCCCTTATGAAGCTGAGAAGTGCAGCTGTAGCAGTGAGAGGAGCCCCTCCCTGCAGGTCACAGCCCACCACACGGCGCTCTGCTGGGGCTGGGGTTTGGCACTCCCAGGTACAGACTCATCCATCAGGGACACATTTGGGATCTGGACCCAGCTTGGAAGATTCCTGGGGATAGTGCACTCCCATACTCCTAGCTCAGTAAAGGTATGGTTCCCAAAGAGGGGCATACATGTAACTGTGGTTGAATACATATTGAGTACATGAAAATTGGTTACCTGTGAATTTGTTATGTATACCTTGATCAGTTATGCTATGGTATAAAGCAGTTGTATGGTATCTATAAGGAAAAAAATCCCTTTTCAATACAGTGCCTCCTCTGGGGCCTCTGCTCTACTTGAGCAAGTAGTCTTGTGCTTTGCATCAGATTGAGTTTTATTTACTATTTGGTTTAAGTTTCAGATGAAAATTCTTTACCAAAGCTGAATTACCAAAAGCAGAATATATCACTGTCCCATTTTTCTGGGTCAGTTTCAATTATAATTTATTTCCAATTCAGATTTGCTTTGTTGCACGTGCTCTTGACAGGAGTATTTGGTACAGCTCTGTGCTTTCCTGACACATATTAGCCAATGACCTCAATATTTAAGATTAGGCTTGAGTACCCTTGCCATGGCCCCTAAGAAAAGAGTTCAGGATTCCCTGCTCTATCACATCACATCAGCTATCTCTTTACCCAGACTGAAAAGTAGGCCAGACATTCACATTTTTCCAGGCCTTACAGCAGAGCTAAATGAGTTTTGAAAATTATTGCTATTTTTAAAATGCCTTGATAAGCTTGCTGTGAAAAGGTACACTTAGAAGGTATCATTGTGGAATACCATCTTTGCCAGAAAATGTGATCTGATTTGAGTAGGTCCTGGCACTTGGTGAATGACAAATATTGTAATTTTGCCAATTCTTTTTTCCATACAATTTTTAAAGGATAAAACCAATTTCCAGTAACTGGACCCAGAGGAATTAAACTTGTTGAGAAATATAATTGTGAATTAGTCTAGTTAATCACTTCCAACAGATTGGAATAATATTCAAAATGTTATTTATTATCAAATCATACAGAGCATGGCAGTCAACAGATCTGCATTAGGATTTACAAGGTACAATATCTGATTTATAGAACTGTCATGTTAGATATTTAAGGTTCACTCCTCATTCCTCATTGTTCCTTCATGTGTAACTTCTGACCTTCCCCAACTCTTCAAACAAAGATTTTGAAGTTTTCTTTTTTGCTTCTATTTCCTGCTTCTGTTTCCTAAGGACCCACACCACAACACATTGCTAGACAAATGCATTGACTGACCTGTAGGGAAAAAGCAATTCTTCACCTTTCTCCTTACTCTTAAAGTTCTCTGGTTTACTCTCAACAAAACAGCAAGTAATGGAAGTGAAGGGAAACAGTTTCTTGACCAGAATCACACACCTGGTCAAGAAGCTGTTTCCCTTTAAGTCAAATGCAGTTTTTGGGGCAATGAGTCCTTACACATGGGACTCAGTGCCCCACACATGTCATGGCTTAGGAATGGCAGTTCCCAATTCAGTGCCCCCACCATGACTCTCCAAACCATGCTCTGCTCTCACTCCTCCATTTTCCCCTCTCCATCCCCTGCAGCAGAATGTGGAAGAGAACTGGAGACACAAAAGGCAAAGGTCACAACTTGAGATAAGATCAATTTACTGGAAACAGCAATGAAAAAAGAAAATGAACAGTAACAGCAACAATACTAATGACAGAGGGTACAAGAAAAGAAATTATCCACATGGAAGAAAGTCCCCGCTAGCAGAACAGAGGGCCTGCTCTGCCGTGCTTACTCCACTGCAAGGAACCTCTTCTCCTCAGAAGAGAGTCCCTTTCCCCCACCCCTGGCAGGGATGTGAAGTGGTACAGAATAAACTCTGCATCCCAGCCGTGCCCACTCCTGGCTACTGCAAAAAAAAATCACCGCTGTCCTGATGAGAGCCAGGGCACCTCTGCATGACGGGAGACCACAGGGCAGCATGTCCAGGTGGCCTCTGACATCTCAATATCCTGGGCCTATGTCAAATGCAATTACTCCAATGTTTCCATTCTTATTAATGGGATTTTTCTCCTTTAGCATATGTAAATTTGTTAGGAAAAGTGCATCCTTCAAGAGGGAGTAGCAAATGAATGTATGTCAGAGTGACAGCATTTAAGACAGCTGGGTGGTGAAAGCCCTTACCCACCCCCTGCTAAAAACAATAAAGAGCCCCTTTGGTTAATACACACCCTGTCAGTGACTGATCATATTTGTCACTTCAAACATTGCTTCAGAGGGGCTTTGAGTTGCTTAAGGCCTCATTTGTAGACAGAAGAAGAAAGAAATAAAGTCTGTAATTAAATCTGTTCCAGCAGCAGATTTCAGTTTCAGTTTTGCTGCACTTTTAACCAAAAAATTCAAGCAGCATTTATAAACTGCCATTATCCAGAGAATTCCTTTCAGTGAAGTAACACCTCCATAATTCAAAGCTATCTGAGAGCTGGCCTTTGAAATTACAGCTGAATATGGACTCAATTCAAAATGTGTAGCTTATACAAAACTGTATTTTTTTTGTCAGTGTCAGTTTAACAATGTCAGTCCACAGGCTGTGCATACAGAGAGTAGAAGGTACAGAACAAAGTTATGCTTAAAGCTTTGTGTCATAGCACAGTTGATATAAAAAACCCAAAACCAAAACCCAAAACCTTTTTCTTTGCTGGCACATATTTCCCCATTCAGCATATATCCTTGTTAAAAATTTAAATTAAAACAAGTATCTACTAAATGTAAATTTATTCCTAGACTTTCAGCCTGCTCTGCTTACATAGACAAATGGTCCTGAAACAGCAGTTTTATGAGAATACCTCTGTAGGCATGGATCAGTTGCAGCAGAAACCAAGGAAAACCACATTGTGGCACAATGTTCTGGGGTGAAGTCCATCCACAGCTTTATCTCAAATATGAATTCATTAATTGGAGTACAATTCTGCTCTGCATTATTTAAGCACTTTGGATCTGGTATTCCATTATCAGATTAATGTTTTCCCAAACCATAGTTCTTACTGGGAATTTCATGTTTAGGAAATACTGTGAACAGGACCTGCAGCAAACTGTCTCATAAAGACTCTCTATCACTTCTTGTTTTTATTACTATCCTCTGGAACTGTTCTTCCCTTCTGTCTCCATTTTATGCTGCTTTTTTGTTTCAAATTCTTAATGTTCACTGTACACTTTAAATAACACTTGAAGCAAATTCTTATTTGGTTTTTTTTTCCCTCCTCCACTGAATAAAGTTTTTCTGCAGTGGTTCCATTGCACCTGAAGAACTTGAACATACATTTACTTAGTTTTTTTCACAACTCCATTTAAATATTTGGCCTTGCCCTATGCAGTAGTATCCCAGTTCCTGCCAGTTTTACATCTTAATGCAATGGCTTGGCCAGAAAGTGACCTAATGTGCATAAATTCTTGTGGTCTGTAACACTGTGGTATTGAAAAGCTAAGCAGTCATCCCTGTTAAGACAATAAACTTTCTTCCTTCTGTTGCAAACCTCAGCTTGTATCCTCTGGGCTCCACTGTCCTTCCTACAATCCCACTTCCTGCTGCTCAGTAGCCAAAGGATTAGCATTAAGCTAAGCATTTCAAAGCCTTGTCTGCAAATCTCTGCAGTTAAATCCTATAACTGCAAAAGCTGATGAGAAAGTTCAATCACTGCTGAACAGGTCACCTACCAGGAATGCCTCCTTGTTTCTGCAATATGTTGTTTATTTACATTCTGTCTTTCCAGCTGGAGTTTCAAGAGTATGACATGTCCAAGAGTTTAAACTCAACTCAATTTGGAAAGACTTCCAAAGTCCTTAAATTTTTATATTCCCTTAAAACAGAATTCAAGGAGCCAAATTATACAGGCACCCCTGAAAACACTATTCCAAATCTATTTTGTTTTCCTTTCTTTTTTCCCTGAAAATATTTTTTTAAAATTACAATTTTATCAAATTTTTTTTGCACTTTACATTCATGTTCCTTTGTTGGTCTTTTATAGTACTATTATTTTTCCTCACAGCTCCTCCTTTTATATTCAGATATTCTTCCCCCTTGATGATGTTGCTGTGTGTTATGTACTTCACATTCCATGCATATTTTCCCTTTCTAGTAGGAAGTTTTCCTGTATGCTGGGATGGATGTGGAGGAAGAAAGATGTGAAAGGAGCAAGACATGCCTGGAGTTTTCACTAGATCTTAATGTACCAGTATTAACCCCATCTCCCATTGGTTCAGATTTTGAGTGTATTTAAATATATACTTCAGTAATTTAAAAACTATCAGGGTAGACATTTGAACTTTTATTAATGTTTTAGAAACTGGAATCACACACCTGGTCACGAAAATTAAATAGGAAGAAACTCACGAAAGAAATAAGACTTTTATTTGAAATTAAGGAAATAGTAAATAATGGCTACAAGTCATTGCTGCCTGACATGCTCATCTTTCAGAAACCAGAGCCTGCTGGTGCTGCATGTTCAGGACACAACAATCTCAGGATTTCACCCACCAGTCAGACACTCACAGCTCTCAGCACTGACCAGGACAGGCAACTAAGGTCCAAGTCCCACCTCAGTGACTTCCACTGCTCCATACAAAGGCTACCAATGAGAGCCATTTTTAAATGTCTGTTCAGTAATTCCTTTCTATACAGTGATCTTTAGTATGAACAAATATATAATTATTCATTTATTTTTATGCATTATATTTAGAAACAGAAACATTTACATTTTAGTCCAACAAACTATACATTAATTTGGAGCATTAGGTTGGATGAAGGCTACTGATAACAAAGTTTTCACAGTTATGAAATTGAAATGAAAAGTCAAATGCAAGAGAAACCTTATTATTGGAAAAAACTTTATTAAAGATTTTAATACAATATTCAATAGTAAAAAAATCATGTCATGCATATGTAAGGTTTTCAGGCAGGGATCGCAGACAAGGGATGTGGTAAAATTGATTTATTTTACACTGAAGTTCAAAACATCTTTTTATTTATTGCTTTACGAAGACCTGTTTAGAAAAAATGTACAATATCAACATCTTTCAGAGTTGTTAACAAAAATCTAAAAATAGAAATTAATGTTTTCATACCCAGTATAAAATAAAGGAAAGGAGATTCCCTTCAATTTAACTTCTAACTTATGAAAACATTTGGGTATGGCCAGTGCCTAAAGTTTTATAATATCCATTTGTTGTAATTATTTTTTGTTGATGCATTTATGCAAAAATTCAAGAAAACTTTCTATATTTTTATTTTTTAGAAATTTTTAAAGGAAATATGCACTGATCACTTTTAATATTGGTTGTCCCTATACACTGACAAATAAAGAACAATATCCTGGCTTATGGCATATAAACCCAGTATAATTTTTTACAGTACAAGAAAATTATCAGAGGACATTTGATGAAATTTTAAGGCAAATTGCATAATCTACTAAATGGCCCTAAAAATGAAAAAAAAAAGTAATCTACTATCAAAATAATAGTCTACTTACAAATATTGCATCTCGCTTCTGAAATTCTTTAAAAGCTGCTGTAAATAATAAGCAATTTTGCTCTGATGGAAAGCATTTGATTTGACAGGGATTTCTGCATTAATTATCCTTACAGAGACATGTCCTGAACTTGTCCTAGAGACTTCTGGATGCAAAGTAAAACCACCACATAGTTTTCTAGTCCTGCAGAATTTTCAATCCATGATAGCACCTCAGTGCAGACCAGTTCCGTATCTCTAAATTTAGGCACACAATCTGATTATGGTCAGATCGAGCCTTTGAAAACACAGACCCAGCTAATAAACATGCTAACAACTTTGGTACCCAACAAGGCCACCCCAGAATCATTACCATTTACCAAATATCAATATTAATTTTACAATTTTACACTACCTTACTTTCATGGCTTGACTTTAATTTTAGTGATAATCACTACATGGTCATGTTCACACCCCCATCAGAATCTGCAGTAACTGGTACATGTAGCAGTTACCTGAGTGTTACTAACAGGAGGAGTTTGTCTAAATGTACGTATCAGTACAAAATCAAAGAAATCTCTAAAAATCAACCTCCCTGTCAAACTAAGAACAGTAATATTGGATTGCACAAAGCAGTCTGAGTTTACTACAGAGCTCTTTATCTCTGCCTCTGTTGACATAATTTAATACAAAAAAGAACACACAGCATCATCCTGACTACATTTTTCTGAGTAAAATTCACGCATTTAGAGTAACCTCATCACTGCCTTTTTGAAGGACAGATGGAAAGAAGATTGCTTCTATAAACCTCTGCCAAGCAGCTTCCAGGGAAAAGCTTAGCACCTCCACTTGCCCTTAGATCACAAAGTTGTGTGCCAGGAAAACAGCAAACATATTGAAGTATAATTCCCATTCCCATTCATACATAAACTAAAAATTCATAAAACCAGGTTGAATTCCTAAGAACGGAACAAAGATAATTTTTTTAATACAGTCTCTGATCCCAGCCCCCCACAGAAACTGATTCTTACTGGATTGCTTCCCATTAGCAACACATGACTATACAACATCTTCAGCAACTGTAGTGTCAAAAATCTGGTAATAAACTTGATTTTTCATTGCGTCTCTGACATTATAGGACCTGATGAAGCATTCCAGCCATGGCAAGTCACCTACCAACAAAATCCAAATTAGTGTTCAATATTAATTTCTAATTTTTATAGGAGGCAAGTATAACTTGAGCAAGATCTTAACTAGGATATCTAAATGTATCCAATAGGTAGGAATAGGAAAAATTAATTGTTAAGTTTGAAATTCCAATTGGTATCTTTTATGTTTCCCACAAGATCTGAAATGCTGTTCAGTGACAGTCTTCCAAGACTTGTCCTCCCTGCACCAGCACTCCACAAAACACTTGGACCCAGCAGTCGTGCCACAGTATAAAATACATATATATAAAGACTTTCCAGAAATGAAAATTCATCATCTCCATGTGTCTCAATGAGACAATTTCACTGGTCTCAAAGAGAAAATCCTTTACAATCTTTATTACAGGACAACTTTTTCTAAGTATGGCAAAGACTCTAGGGTGATTGCAGTGGTCACTGACAGCCATGTACTTGGAGTATGCTCTGAAGCTTGGAGGTGCATCACATATCTATCTTGGACATGTGAAGTTTAGACAGAGCTGCTTTCTGCCTCAACACACACACTACATAAAAATCTCTGTAAATGGATTTGGATTAAGCATTTGCACAATTTCCATGGATATTTCCCATGGCAAGGGATGCTCTAAGTCCCCATGTGCAATCAAAAGCAGGATATCACCAAAGCATGTGCCATACACTGAATTTCCTTTCTGTTTTCCCTAACATGCTGTGCCATTCAGTAGGAGGGTCCATATGAATACAGATAGCATGTTAGTGCCTGCACAGGCGTGACTGTATTCACACACCACTGCGTGCTACATGAGAATTTACTGAACCATTTATTTTCTTTCTCAAAGGTAGAGTTAATATGAATGACAACTTTCAGAATAAATTAATATGAACTTTGCTTTTGAGTATTGAGTATTGCCGGTACATAAGTTGAATTTTAAGACTTTTCATATGCAATAGCAGATTGAAAGACCCCTTCCCTTCCCACCCCCCTTTTAGAATAACAGCAAACTGACCAAATCTTTTTCCTGGAGGACAGAGCGTATTCATAGTCATCTGCATCTTTTGCTGAAGAAAATTATTAGTTAAGATTTCAGAGGCAGGGATTTGGAAAAACTTCTCCTGAAAGGGAACAGAAGAATACGAGGTGTTGAAAGAGGTGTAAGAAATCATTAGCCAGAACCTTGATTGCATATTCTTTTAGGAAGTTAACATCAGGTAACACAACAGAAGAATAGTATTATTTCAAAAAACTCTCTGGATACAGAAAAAACCCAAGCTGTCTGAAAAAATTAACTGTCTGTGTTTCAGTACCCCTGAGTATTTAGGGACTACAGCCACCCAGAAACCACACGTCGGTCTCTACACACAACTGGCAGATATTCCTCATGAACCTCCATAACCAAACAATATCAGGCAATATTAGAGCCAGAGAGGATGGTCAGTCCCCCTCAACAGTCCCTCACACTTGAGAGGAACAAAATCACTTGAAAACAAAGGGCACTGCAACCTGGCTTTGTATTTGTGGAATTCTCTTAGCGCGAGTTTCGTTTTCTGGCAGTTTTAGAAACTATGGGAAAAAGGCTTATACTGTGTGGTACACTTCAGAATGGAGACAGAAAATAATAAATGGGACATTAAAATGTTAAATAAACATTTTCTGTGTATTATTAAACTACATATATTAAGCATGACTGAAGAAAACCTCCAAGTTTATTCTTTCCAAGTTTGTTACCTGACTTTAGATCTCTAAAGGCTCATCATCTAATAACTTCTCATAGTGAACTAAGATTTCTGGTAGTAATTTCTCATTATGGTTAAAAGATACAAATACAAAGAATAATCTGCCTCTGTATAATTTTTGTATGACGTTTAATGGCAATGATCAGAAGTTAGGGGATAATCCAGCAGCAAAAATGACACAGATAACATTCTCTCCTCTCTCTCTTCAGTCTTCTTCTGACTATGGAACTTTTTCATTTTTTTCCTTCAGAGACTGTTCCTGTAAGGAGAGGAAGAAAGAGAAGCACTGTGTTCCATAGGAACACAACTAAGTAACTGCAACTGGAAGCTAATGTAAAGCTGCACTTCAAAGCAGCCCAGTTCCTTCTCAGGTGGTGCTGAAGGACTGGAGTTTAGGCTTGGAAACTCTTGGCTCCTCTTTGAAGTACCACCAGCAGGAACGCAAGCAGCTGGCACTTCTGAAGAAACTGTGGGTATTTTCCTGCAGCTAAACTGCAGTACTGAGCAATATCTGCTAAGAAAGTGAGCCACCCTGAAGTAAAAATTTTTGGAATTCTCCATCAAGAGATGGTTTAAATCTTTCCCCCCAACTTCCTTTTGCAGTTTTATTTTTCTTGATATAAAAAGGAAAAAGGACAGTAGAAGGAAGAGATGACTGGCTGAAATGGGGATTGTAGTCTTTGATCTCCTTTGCTGTTAAAACACCATGTGTTTTAAAAAAGAACACATTTTTTCTGATATTATTTTTACTTACAGTATTAAAATTTAACAAGGAGGAGTATTCTCTTTAAAGTCCCACTCAAAGTAATTTAATATAACGGCAGAAAATGTGCATATATATACACATTAAACAACACTACTGTGCAGAAAAAAAATCCCACTAAATTCTTTTTCAGTCCCATTTTGTCACACCCACATTGCCGTGACAGGAAATCCATCCAGTCCTCAGTGTCTCAGGTAGCAGGAATGGTCTTAAGTTGCTTCAGAGAAAACTAGGTAGCTAATTCTAAGATTAGTAAAGTAGTTGAGTAAACTGCTTCTGAAACCCAAGATAAATATCTGTATACATACAGCTGCCTAAGGAAAGAGGGCCTCCTTATATCATGATCATGTGAAACAAAAAAATCAAGCATGCAGAATCTCTGAATGCAGAGATTCTACTCAGAGTTAAAAAAGAGGTAATGAGATTTAAACTGATGTAGAAGTTAGCTGCATAAATCCTGAAACATTCCTATCATTCACACAGCATTCAGGCTGCATAATTTAACATTGCCAATAAAAGAGAAATTCAGCCACAGGAATATATAAAAATTTATGGAAAGACAAAATAATCTATCTTCAAGCTTCAGTTTTGTCTTTATGCTTTAATATTCTAAACGCTGTACAGTATTAACTTATAATATTGTAATTATTCCCACAAAACACTGCAGGTAACAGAATGAATATTTGTGCACATACATTTGCCATTTTAAAAACAAATAAAATCCAAACTCACATCATCTATAGAGTTTACCTTTACCTCGATTTACTTACATAATCAAAAAGGTATGCATTTAGTGCTCCTGTTTCATCAACCAGTGTAAACTTCATAATAAAAACATACTGGAGCAGTTCAATACCTAAAACTGAAGAAAAGACAAATTAGTATTTCTCTGAGAGAATATGCAAGGCAAACTATAACAACTCGAGCAGATAATATGCCTCTTTTGATAGTAACTGACTTTGAACACTGCCATTAGAAGTATAAATTAACAGACCAAAACATAGAGGCTCTGATGTCTGACAGCAAAATGTCATTTATCTCTGGAGACCACATTGCAATTTTCCTAGAAACACTTTAATAGATAAACCTATAAAACCACAAAGATTTTTAAGTACTTATTCCCATGCTAGTGAACAAAAAAAGCTAATATTTGCTTAGATCTTAGATCCCACCTTAGTAGGATCCTCCTACTCCTGTGGTTTTTTATCCACGGAATATTAAAGTGCTCTTAATTCAGTAATAATAAGAATTCCACCTGAAAATTATCTTCTGAGGAAAACAGTTTATTTGATATGATGTACTGAAAGCTATTAGGCTTGTTCAGAAAAAAAACTTTGCTAGCAGTTCTGAGAATATTCTTGCTCTGCATCATTCTTTTCTGGGTACGCCTACTTAAACTGGTAGTCATTTTACGTTTAATTGATCTGATAGACTTGCAGGTTTATAATTTAGCCTGAAAATACAGCTGATAGAAGAAAAATATACATAAAATAGTGTAACTGTCAGGAAGCATTAATTAGTATCATTTTAATTTTGAGAATTAAATGTAAATCATTGCCAGTTAAATATTACTTTACAATTATTTAATGGGATACAACTATGGAAGTTTATTTAAGAAAATCACTGTATTGCTCAAATAGTTTTCTTCTTTTAGAAAGTGCTTACCAAACTTATATACTGCTAGATATTCCAACCTAATATGTTAGAACATGAATTGATAAACAAGCAAAGATTCTTTTTCCTTAATGCGTTGTAAAGTTTTGTAAACTCAATTTCCATCATTTTAACAGGTTGACTGCATATAGTAACACAAGGAACACATGAAGCACAGAATACACGTAATTGTTGGGGAATAATTCCTTTCATTTGAATATTATTTCTTGCAGACTCTCTGGAACGTGAAGTTTACAGAAAATAAAAGTCTAACTTGTATGAGTCATTAAATAAGACTGTCTTTAGTTCAGGTCAGAAAAACAGTATCTACAAAAGGAAAAGCAAGATTAACTTCTAGGACTGCAAGTACCTACAGTTTTAAAGTAACATCTACAATCAAAAATTCATGACATCTGTACTATCATAAGTGTTACTACTAATATCAATGGTAGAAGAAACTAGTTAACATATAAAATCTTTTAATTCATACTGCAATAGTTCCAAAAGTAAATATGTTATTTCAACTGGTAAAAAGTGAATGAATTTTACAGCACCATATTCAACATGACCATAATTACATGCTTTCTTTACAAAACTGCAACCCAGAACTGCAAATTAAACCATTTTAGATCAACATTTCAGAATCAAGGCACAAAAGTATTTCAGGACAGTAACATGTCACTGACCTTGTGCTATTTCAGTTGGTTCCCATGATGGTTGCTGTTCTGCTGCAAGGGAACTTAGATTCTTCATAGGCTTTGGAGTTGAACACTGCTTGCACCTAGCATTTAAAACAAGATATTGAGACTAACCAAACACTGATGTATTTGTACTAGAAGTGTTCTGCCCAGAAATAAACAAAACTCTGATTCTGCTTACACAGTGGAAGTGCAGAAGTATTTCTATTGCTGCTTGAAGTAACTTTTACTAGACAAACCAGATTTAGGGCACAACAAAACCCTTAATGCTGTTTTTGAACTATCCATGAGGAGAAATAAATCTGGAAAAGACTACTACAGTGATTAGACAGGAATAAAACTGTACATCAAAGCTGAGAGAGCTGGGATTTTCCAGCCTGGAAAACACAGGGCTCTGGGCAGACCCTACTGTGGCCTCTCAATATATAAAAGGAGCTTATAAGAAAGACAGAAAGAGACTTTTAACCAGGGCCTGTAGTGAAGAACAAGGAGCAACATTTTTAAACTGAAAGAGGGTAGACGGAGATTGCACAGAAAGAAGAAACACTTCACAAAGAAGAAGCTGAGGCACTGGAACAGGCTGTCCAGAAACACTGTGGATTCCCTATACCTGGAAGTGTTCAAGACAAGACTGGTTGGAGCTGAGCAACCTGGTGTAGTGCAAGGTGTCTGTGCCCAGGGCAGGGGGCTGGTTACAAGATCATGAGAGGTCCCTTTCAACTGAAACCATTTCTGTGATTCTAAGATCACTACAGTGCTAAACATATGTTCATATGACACTACTTTTCACTTTGTAAAAGTAGAAATTAATCTGAACTTGTAGCACACTCTAAACCCATTACGGAGTTACAGGAGAAATTTGGGTTTTCCTATGTTGAAAATATTAACTAAGAGTTGTCAAAACAATCTATTTTATTTCTGGTGTATTTACATCAATTATTAAAAATTTTACTTGTGACATAGTAAGGTAATGCTGCAAGTGGATGGAAATACTGAAGAACTGTTTTCAAAGTTGTTCCCATTTGGCACAAGGACTTAAATTACAGAACAAAACTATTTGTTCCAAATTAAGTTTCTGTATTAGCATATTACAGTTAGAACTTGAAAAAATTTTATTATCTTTTAGAATTATATGCAAAGCATGTCATAAAAATCAGTAAAACTATTTCTGCTTAAGTGATATAAAGTCGCTTTTTCCTTTTAAAAAACCCACTCTAACTCCAATAAACTAACTTAACTGTGAATTTTGCTTTTTATATGCAGTGTCTGTGTTTATTTTTATATATAAATGGATACACATGCAAATGCACACACATATAATTCATTCTACCATACAGAATGTTTTCTAGACTTTGCTAAGTACATGACACTGATAAAAACATGCATGAAACATAGCTCTGAAATGTCAGCATACTTGTGAGGTCCCTTCCTAAGTATCTTATAAACCATTTACTTTTACAGTCCAACCATTTGAAAAGAGAACAATGTCTGAAGGTGAGTTGTGCGTAGCTGGGGAAATATATGGACTACGAAAGTGCAAGCAGAAATACTTTGTATTGGTGAAGATCCTGCCCCAATAGGAGTAGCCATATACTGCCTTTATTTAAAAAAAAAGCTGTAGACAGCAATATCTGGAAAGGTCAAAACTATATATGACAGAGAGAAACAATTATCTGTATTCATTTTATGGATGGCCCTTATGGGAAACTTTAGGGTTCACAGGAAACATGGAATATTTCTGCACAGATTTTTTTTTACTGCCTGCAGACTTGCACAGCATCCCACTGTACTGTGCTCTGCCTGAAGTGCTGAGAGAGAGGACTCAGTGGCTTGCATGGAGGAGACTGGTATTTCTGAGCTCAGCAGCTGAGTGCTGCTGGGCACTACTGGGGGAACACACTGCTGACAGCTCTCACTGAGCAGGAACATGGCACTGCATGGCAGATCACAGATACCAGACATGGATGTGGGTACTGTATTCTACAGCTTTGGAACTGTAGAATTCAGAAATCTGTTGAAGGCATCTCTACAGTGAAAGACATCCACAAGCAGGTAAGGCACTTTGCAATGCTGTGGATCACAGTAAGTTACAAATGGTAAGGAAAGGCTGTCCAAAATCCCTTGCTGCTTCCCCAAGCAATCCTTTCAAGCTTTCCCAACAGTAAGAGAGAGAATGAGTTGTAGATTGAATGGCTGAGATTATTTTCTGGATCTCTATTTAAATATTATCTGTTATATTGTGTGTATATATATATATATATATATATATAAACCCCTCAGCATACAGTTTTAAAAACAATGTATGTTTTGACTTTAGTCTAAGTGAGACCAGAAAATGGAAGATCTGGACTAGAAGAGGTATTTAGGTATTTTGCACTGCATGTGTGTTTCCATTTCTACAGCACACTGCCCTGCCCACACACCAGAGACAAGACTGAAACTGGAGTGGTGTGTTAATTAAGGGCTTAAGATTTACACATCAAGAGCCAAAGTGCAGTCAGTCATTTGGTACCAGGTATCAAAGTATATGGCATTTCATCCCTGATGTCAGTACTGTGGATCATGCTATGTATTTTACAGAGAATCTCTGGGTAAGTTACCTCTTCAAGCACTGCAGTCTGAATTACTGAAGAAAATGCTATCTATTACTGCAACTAGTGAAATATCAACAAATATTTTTAACCTACCCATAATATTTTACATTCCCTTGTAGAAGAAAAGGAGCTGAAAGATCTAATAACTCAAGATCATCTTTTGTGGATCTCACAGGAATAACACACTTAAACTTTTTTGTAAGCTTCCAGATTTCTTTTAGTGTTCCACCTATTAAAAACCAAAGAAAAAGGTTTCTTTAACAGTAGTCAGAAATAAATGTAACAACTTTTATTTCTCAGCTGATTTCAGGGCCTTCAATAATAATTGATATCCACTACCAAAAACTCAAAAAATAGCCCAATACCTTCTCACTTTTGCTCAAGAACAGACTCAATTAAGGAAAAAAGATGGACATTTATCAAAGTAGATGCCTTAATATCTTCCTCACAGCTAACATTGTAACCAAGAGGTTGTACTTAGTTAACATCGCTTTCATATAATTACTCCTATGATTTTACCAGCCATTTCAGAAAAAAAATCAAAGCAACCAAAGTGACCTTTTATATGCACATATCCATACACAGACATACTTAGTTGCTGGAACTTTAATATCTGAAAATAGATTTACTGAGTTATATTGCTCAGCTCTTCTAGGAAAATAGGAAGAACTAGATTATTTTTTTTTTCCAGAAAGAAAATGTTATATTGAAGTCAGTTGGGAACACGTCAGAAATAAAGCAGCTATCAAAACTAATTAATTATAAATGAAAACAGAAAACAAAAGGGATTTTGCCATTGATCCTCACACAAAGGACCACCTGAGTTACATTTGCTTATTCACATCACTACTTGAGCACAACTGAAGACTTTGTTTCGAACTCTGAATGGTGCAATATGCAATTTATTGTTTTTATTATATAAAAATTCTTCAATAGTATTCTTGCTAAATTGCTTTGTTTAAAGGTCAGTGGCTATTTCTCTTTCTCGAGGAAATCTGATAAAAACCACACCAAACAAAAAAACCTCACACTGAGAGAAGCTCTATTAATCTGAAACAACACTGACATCCAGAGGCTGACAAATTTAATTGGAGGCTTGTATTACCAGAAGCCTTTCAAAACTTTCCACATCACTACTAAAAACAGGCTTGTTTAGAAGACTTAACAAGCTTTAAAATCAGAACTGAAAAACAAGTAAGCACAGCCAGCAAAAAACATATTCAGATGTTAATTTTAGCGTAATCAACAACAAGACCTTCTTACAAGGTCTTACAAGACCTTCACAGACTACCATCTCCTGTTTGCACAACAGTAACTTACAGCTCCAGCTCAGTTTTTCTTTTCTTTGAAGATGCCTTTATGATCATCATTACTTACACTGAATACAACTTCAACATATCTGTACTTTGTACCTACATAGAGTGGACACAGTGCCCTAAGATTTGGAATATTTGCAATTTATCTTACCTTCTATCATAAGCAAGGTGTCCTCAGGATATTGAAGCATTTCATCATGCTTCACAAAATGGATGGCTATTTCCCTCTGTTTCTGGTCTTGTGTAGTCCATGTTACAGATTCATACCAGGATGTATTGTGTAATTCTGGGTTTGGGGCAGTACCAGCAGAGCCGTGTAAAATCAAGTCAAAGTCATCTCTATCTGGAACTTCTTGCCTAAAACCATTTCCAAATTGAGTTAAGTATATTCTAACAGCTTTTCCTTAGGCAATCTACCAACAAGGATGACAGTACTCCAAATAAATATTAGAATATAGTTATGAGAGTCATAGTACATACAGGAAAAATATCCTCATTGTTTTACAAATTTAAACAATAAGAGTTGTATAGCGTATTATGACTTTCCATATTAATAAATATGCTTAGTAATACGCTAGCTTACCTAGGAGCAGAGGCAGCCTAGTGGCTACATCCCACACAAATGAAAGAAAATCCATGGCAAACCAAATCTATCACTTTTATGTGATTTCAGTTGGGCCTTAAAAGGGCCACAACCTGCATACCACATCATTAGAGTGAAAAGACTACATAAACTTATGTAATTTCAAGTTTTATGTTTTAGTCTGTTTGACTTTGCATAAACTGAGGGAGAAAAAAGAAAAAAAAGGACAGGACCAGAATAGCTTCATGTAAGTACTGTCAAGGGAAAACCTGAAACTCTGCACCACAGAGATTCTATCCTGTCCTGCTGGAGTGCACCATTCGTGCATTTCCACTTGTCATACACAGAGAAGCAATAATGCAGCCATCCAAATTACACAAATATTACAGAATCAATTAGGTTGTAAAAGGTCTCTGAGAGTCTCCAAAGCAGGGCAACATAGATGGTGAAGGGCCTTGAGAGGAAGCCCTATGAGGGGAGCAGCTGAGGTCACTTTTTCTGTTCAGCCTAGAGGAGACTGAGGGGAGACCTCACTGCAGTTACAACTTCCTCATAAGGGAAGAGGAGGGGCAGGCACTGATCTCTTCTCTGTGGTGAAGAGATGCACAGATCCAAGGAATGACCCAAGAGAATGGCCTGAAGTTGTGCGATTCCTCTGATATTTTTGGATCCAGAAAAGATGCCTTGTCTGGAAGACGCACTTTCGTCAAAGGTATTTCATTAATTAATTTGGAGACTATCATACCTCTTTGCATATCCTATTTTAAAACAGTGAAAGAAACACTTAAGATACTTCTATACAACTATGGTATGAAAAAACTGTACTGCTGCGTTTGCAAATAAAGAAAAAATACTGTTTTGAAATAACTCAAAGGATTCCGTAAATCGAACTCATCTGATGATTTAAAAACTTCGCACTTATTATCAGTGAGTTTCAAATCTTTGCACAAAATTATATCCATTTACATTCAGCTCATCTTACAGAAAAAAAAAGTTGAAAACACACTGAAAATCTAGGCATACCACAACATTCAGAGCAATTCCTAGTTACTTATACTGTGTGAAACACTTACAAAGAGTTGCATTTGGAACAATAAAGTTTAACAGACTGGTGGAGCTTTTGGGGTTTGTAAGTTCTCAGCTTTGCTCTAATGCGATACTGTTGAGGAGCTGTGCTGGTTATTATGGTTTTCAGTTCTGTGTTACTCAAATCCTGATGATCTGTTAATACTGCAAAACAATACACAGAGAGATGAAAAAGCACCACCCATACTATTAAGCGCCATAATATTTGTAATATGGAAATGGCGATCGCAGGTATGCGTTTTTCCTTAATTGCCAACTTTTCTTTCCTTCCCAGCTGCAGCCTTAGTTTTATCAATACAACTTGTGATTACAGTCAGTAAGATAAATCACATCAGGCTGTGGGAGCATGGTGTACTTCAGGGCACAGAAACACAACATGCAGAAAAACCAGATGAAAGTAAAATATACAAATATGCTCTATTCCTTTAAACAACAAATAAACCCAATACAACATACATGCATTTATACTCTTGGAATTTAAACTCTTAAAATAGCTCTTCCTATAATAACCTTTAAGATAATGTTTCAAAACTACTTTTGTTCTTTAGCAAAATTTAAATTCACCTTGAGATCAAAATGTTACCTACCTGTAACAGATAACTGCTGGCATCTCTGTAAGTGCAATTCAAGATCTAAAACAAAGAAAAAATTCCCAATTGTTTTCCTTCCTTATTTTCTTTTTTATCATGTGGACACATACAAAGAGGTACATAGATAGACAGGCAGACACACACAAAACCAAAAGCTGAACAAATGAAAATGAAAATCCCAATAATGTATGAAAACAATACAACAACAAACCAAAAAAAAAAAAAAAAAAAAAAAAAAAAGCAGCATTGCATATCAAGAGTTAATATATTAGAGGGCAAGTTAGCATATACATTAAATAGGAATGCTTATCAAAGTGAACACTTTTCAGAAGTGTACTGTGAATGATCTGCTGACATATATTGTATTCATGCCCTGTAATCCTTCTGGACAAGAACATAAATACATTATTCTAAGACCAATACAGACTGCCTGGTCCCCCTTCCGAACAACCTCTGCTACACACAGAGAGAACAGTAAATAGGGGCAAATTTTTTTCTAAATTTTCAATTATGGTCTTGACATGAAGCATTTATTTATTCTTGACTTTTTCATCCTTGTAGAAATGTCCTATGTTTTTATGTTAGTAATGGCTGAGTAACACAGATTTTTAAAAACTAGATACAAAGATACAGACTATGTCCAACCAGCTTTAGAGTTTAATTCCCTTTTAGTTATTCTTCTCCTGGTCTAAAAATACCATTCTGAAAATAATATGGGGTCTGTAGAACTGTCTATAAGATATCACTGTTCCATGGAAGTGCATCTTACACCTCTGCCACTGACTCACCTTTCCATCCAACAGCTTAAGAAGGGCTCCTCAATAGGCAGCTGTTAAGTAGCATTTTCAGTGCCTGTCCCTGCAGAATCGCCCTTTAGAGGGAGGCACTTACATAACTCTGCTTTGTGATCTAATAGAGTATGATTAAGAACACCATCTATGTTTAAGAATTTATTCACTAACTCCCACAAAAGTATCTTTCCATGTAATATGAAATGCTTGTCCTGGAAGACAGAAAGTGTAATGTAGATTTCCAGTCTAATAAACTGAAAGAATTCTCTAAGGCTTTGAATGTGAAAGCAGCATTAGACACATAGAGGAGCTGTAACTGTGACCTTATCTTCACCATAGATATATATTAGAAGAAAGAGCAAACCAGCTTTCAGTTGCTGTTACCTGTAACATTGCCAAAAGTGCTGTCTACATCCATTGAACAGATGCTTTCCATATTCTGACTGTCTGTCAGATCCACAGATTCTAAGAATCTAAAGATAAATGGAAAAATAACTTATAACCCAGAGAAATTTTTTATATATCATCATACACACACACGTTACGGGATTACATAGACACTTACATGAAACCTATTTAATTATCAATACATAGGTAAAATGTTCAGACATAAATGTTCCAGCAGAGACATAAAACTCAACTGAACCAGAAGTTTCAGAAGATGATATTAATCATGCAAATGAGACACTTTCCAAATCACTTCTGGAACATTAAACACAAAATAGTGCCAAAAGAAATATGTACTACTGGAAACAGAATTCCTGACAATGGAATATGGACTTTGGTTACTTAAGACTTTCCTAAGGAAGAAAGAAGAGTTTATAACCTTTGGAAGAAGGGGCAGAACCCTCAGGAGGATTACAAGGATGCTACGCAGGCAGAAAATTAGAAATGCCAAAATCTGACTAGAACTTAATATGGCTACTGCTGTATGAGACAAGAAAAATAGCTTCTCCAAATATATAATTGACAGAAGGAAGGCTAAGGAGAATCTCCATCCTTTATTGGATGTGGAGGGAAAGGATGGCGAAAAGGCCAATGTACTTCATGCCTTCTTTACCTCCATCTTACTATTAAAACCAATTATTCTCTAAGTATCCAGACTCCTGAGCTGGGAGACAGGGATAGGGAGCAGAATGAAGTCTTCATTATCTAAAAGGAAATGGTCACTGACCTGCTACACACACAGGTGTAAGGGGCTGGCTGGGATCCACCCATGGATAGTGAGGAAGCTGGCACAAGTGCTCAAAAAGCCACTTTTACCAGCAGTCCTGGATAAGTGAGGAGGTCCCAGTAGGCTGAAAATTACTGCAGATGGTTATCTACAAGGGTCAGAGGGGCAATCCAGGCAACCACAGGCCTGTCAGCCTGAGCTCAGGCTGGAGGTCATGGAGCAGATCACCCTGTGTGCCATCATGC
Source organism: Dicaeum eximium (assembly GCA_013396995.1). Lineage (NCBI taxonomy): Eukaryota > Metazoa > Chordata > Aves > Passeriformes > Dicaeidae > Dicaeum > Dicaeum eximium. Next base: position 284,334 of record VWZP01007297.1, read on the forward strand.
AGCACACGAAGGACACCCAGGGGATCAGACACAGCCAGCAAGTGGTGGAGCCATCATCCCTAGAGGTGTTTTAAAGTCATGTAGATGCAGCACTTAAGAGACATGGTTCAGTGAGGCGCTTGGACAAGGCTGACATTTGCACTTCATGATCTTAAAGGTATTTTTCAACCTAAATGATTCTGATTCCTTATAAGATAGTTTATTAAAGAATGTAAATTATCTGCTTCATTTTGAACATCTTTAAATCTCACCACTTAAAAGTAGCACATATGCAAAGGTTTAAAATGTGTGTAATTAGAATTAAGCTAATTAACATTGAAATATTGATCCTTACTGTATCTTAAATTTGAAAAAAATTGCCTTTATTTACCGATACCTCCAAATATTTCTCATCTTAGTGGTGCTAAATACCTATTTTGTTTTTGAGTTTCTGATTCTTAGAAACATTTACAAATCTAAACTGTACAGCTGTTACATTAGCCTAGAGTTTTCAAGAATGATCTAGAGAAAACCAAACATATACACACAGTACTTACGCTTTTAGCTCCTTAACATCTGGGTTACTTTCTGGCAAGACTCCTATTCCTCGACCATAACAGGTGCCACCATGAAGATGAAATTCTATATGTGAGACATCTTCATTGTCAGCACTTGCTTGTTTCGAATGAATACTGTAAATTCTCAGAAAACTTCCAATCTGAAAGGAAGAAAAAAAAAAACAACACTTTGATAACACAAAGTTAGTTATTTACATGGAAAATTCTAGTGCTCATGAAGCTTCTTCCCTGTTTTCACTGAATCACAGAACAGCTGAAGCTGGCAGGAACCTCTGGTGATTACCTCGTTCAACTCTTGTGCCCAAAGCAGAGACAGCTAGAGCAGACTTCTTAGGGTTGTTTCCTGCTGGGTTTAAAGTATTTTCAGGTATGGAAACTGCAAAACCTCTCCGTGTGATCTGTTTCTTTTGCTTTATCAGAAAAGCTTACTGGCAGCAAGGGTGATTTAGAACTAGAATAAGCCTTCTTAGTAAATCTAATTCTCAAACAGACTTCAGAAGACAGACCAAATGAGTCAATACATTCCTTTCCCGAGGGCACAGTTTGCCTTCTGTATTCCCAACCCAGCCCGACAGAGACTGACGTCCTGTGATTTGTCCTGGGAATGATCACACTTAGCAACTGACCTCCTGCTCATCATTGTGCATAGCTTACTGTGTTTACATGTACTAATGTATCTCCTTACTCAGATTTCTCCATCATACCTTACTCTTACATTACAGATAACATTTTTTTAGCACCAGGACAAAAGACAATATGTGTTAGAAACTGAAAGATCTTGGCACTTTTCCTATCTCTATTAGATCTCCTCAGCTACACGGAGAATATGCTTCCTGTTTTGCTGAGAATGATTTTGTGTTTTCTGAAACAGTTTTGTCAAGTTACACAAACGGACTTAGGCTAACTTATAAAAGCACCTATTAAAAAGGAAGTTATGGAGTGGTGAACACTGAACACATCTTTGTAAGTTTGGTTTTATTTCAAAATACCACTCCCATTATCCCCCAAAGAAAACCCACACCCAACCAAATAACCAAAACCAAGCCAAATGTTCTAAAGGCAGATAAGATGGAGACTCAATGATACAGTTAGCAAATATTTTTTTAAAATATATAATCTGATATCCAGATAATAGCCGGCAAGCTACACACACTCAATAACCTGGTTTTATATTAATTCGAAACATCTTTTAAATAGCCTGATAGAAATGACAGATTATTTTAAATTTACCTCAGTTAAAATTAATATTACAGCAGTCAATTTATTAAGTCATATTTCAGCTTGAGATCCAACTTTAACCAGTGGACACTGAAGAAGTATTCTTATTTGATTGGATTGGTCATGTCACACTACAACACTTTTAAACACATGTATATATGCATAAAAGCAGATGGAGCAGCAACCTGTGTCTAGAATCCTCCTCTGTATCAAGGAACAAACTGTGACTACATAATGCTGGTATCAAACTGCTCTTTTAAACAATAATCACACATGAAAAAGGCAGCATATTTTCCAATTGAGGCAGCAGGGACATAAGAAGTGCACTTCAGCTTGCACCTATCTTGCTTCTGGCATGGAGCTCTTACCAGACTTTTAATTGATCTGCACTGTTAGCAGGCTGCTCATTTTGTTCATTCAAAGCACCACAGGACAATTCGTGCATTTAGATGGCAGTTAAGAGGCTTATCCAAAGACAGTTTTTTTTTTCTTTCCAGATGCTGATTTCACTTAATTATGAATATCCCAAAAAGCAAAGGACATTCACATCATAAGACTAATCTAATGACTATGACAAATGTTTTTGGAGAAAGTTTTTTAAAAAGTTCTTACCTAAGTTCTGCTTATGGAATAACCTTATGTAAATAAAACAGTGTCAAACTTGCACATAAGCAGGAAAAAAATTATTTTAATTGACAAATTTATTTTTTTAAAAAATAGCACATCAAAAATTAGTATTTTCTCTATGTATAAACACAAAAAATTAAATATGGGAGAGGAGAGTTCAGAAGCCAAGAATACAAAATGCTGTGTCTGCCTTCTAAACTTGTGTGCTGAAATTCACACCAAAGTCAACTGAACTATACGTTTTAGTCCAACATTCACTTTGCAAGACTTATCACTAAAAAAGCATCTTCTAAGCATTTACAGATTCTTTTCTGAAAATGTTATCTTTTATATAACATGTTAAATTTTATATATTTTAATATCACTTTGAACTACAAAAAAGAGATGCATAATAATCAGCATTACCAAACACTGAAAAAGGTCTATAAGGTTCTGAACGTCAGCCCAGAGATGCCTGGGTGGACAGGATGCTGTTTCCATGGATTCCTTTGGGAGGCAGCCTTGCTTACTGTTAACAGCAGAGAGCAAATGTGGATGCTATGGATAAAAATGTTACTGTATTTCTGTAGTTTACAGAATGCCTGCAGACTGAGCTCTTTATATACCCGACTCAGAAGAAATTGTGATCTACATTAATGCAAACACCATGATTTACAGAGCCATCACTAAAATCTAGTACAAATCCAATTCCTTACTTGCCTTTACACCAGTTCTGTTTATGACCTACCTTGTTTAGAGGAAGTTCATTTAGAAGTGAAAATAAAGTGAATAAAAACATTTTTGCAGTAATAGAAAATATATTAGCACCTTATTTGCAGGCTAATTCAAATATGACTATTTAAAGAATACATATTAAGGCTAGAGAGAATTGAAATGCAGAAGTCATTTATGCAGTTCCCTGTAACTAGTTAACTGGAACAACTTTTTAGCACAGGAAACTCTCATGATTATTTAAAAACATTGTGTTCACAATCACACTGGAATTCAGTGAACTCACAACTGCAGGTAAATATTCATGTTTGTTCAAAAAGGCACACAAGAAGCTCTCTTTATCTACAGGAATCACCTAACAAATTCACCTGTACTTATTTTGTTGCCTATATTTATGGTTAATTATATTAAATGAGATTTGTCATCCTTTTTTATGGCATCAACAGTCTAATTTTACTGAGTAAAGAGTGAACAACTTTCTGCAAATGAGACAAAGTATATACATGGCATTTGGGCACCATCTTGGGCAGTAAGAAATACCAACTTAAATCTATTTAAGAGTTTGAAGCACTCAAGAGTGGTGTCTTTTGGGTTTTTTCCCTTTTCAATGAGTAAAAAGACTGAAGTGGGGAGAGTACAACTCACATGACAAAGGAATGTTACCTAGGTCTGAAAAATATGAAGCTAGATATTGCAGCCATGTAGTAACTTATTTGAAGTGTATGTTGAAAATGTGACTCTGGCACTAGGAAAGCAAACTTCTTAGTCCAAACTATGATCATGAAAGACATGGCATGATATGGTGGGAGAAACAGCTGAAAATATACAAATTCTACAGCTGAAGATATGTAACACAAAGCAAATACTGTGAAACTATGGACTAGGACTCATATGTATGCTCAAGGTTAATGGTTTTAATTGCATTATCCATAAAATGCATGGCAACACAGAATTGATGGTATCAAGCCAGAAGAGGAACGTACTGGATCAAATACTCAGTGAAAGACAGAAATAAGGAAATCTCTGTGCAGCTGTGGGCAGCTGGACCCCTGCTGACCATGGAGACTCACTCACCTTGATGCTCACCACCTAAGCAAAATGCCCCAGATGGAGAAACTCATGCCACAGACCCAACCCCAGGCTGCATGGCTAAGTCAGTGAACCCTCAGAAGTTCTGGAAAACTGGCATAAGGCTAAAGAATGTGGAGCAACTTTATTCCAGACAGTTGTAGGCTGGGGTTCCTACAGTAATGAGTAAGCCTCATCTACTCCAGGTACATTGCCAGAGAAGAGGGAAACTCATGCGAAAGCAGTGAACACCATTTTCTTTGCTTAGTTGTAGGTCTTGCCATGTCCTTATGCCCCAGGTAATAATCTGCTTCAGAGATAAGATTTCTGAAAATTCTTTTTGTGTTGCTGAAAAGCCTTAGTCTTGCCCAGCAGGAAAGGGAGGCCAATAAATACAGAGGGAAAAAAGTCTACTTAGAGTATCAACTGCAACATACCTTCAACATACCTTTAACTAAAGTTGTCTCCATTGAACATCTTAAGTATTATTTGTCTTAGAAAAGGAGAGGAAGTGCTCATATCTTCAGTGTTCTCTGGATGGATGATTTAACCAAGTTTTTAACAAACCCTTGCAGCAATATCCCTGACACTGAGCTCCAGGATTTGCCAAAAATTCCCTATAATATATTACCCACTTTCTCTGGCGTGTAGTACTTACTCAGAGCTTCCTTGTCTGAACATGTGCCTACAGATACAATTTTAAAATAAGAACATGTATTTCAGGGTTTTTTTTTTAAATCTGCCCTTCTTGTTATCAAGGTTGTGTAAAACAGACTGCTCCTACATAAAACATCATTTCCAAGCTGCAACTGTCATTGCAAATGGTACACAACAACAGGCAAGAGTGTAACCTAACAATTCTGTAACCATTTATGTTAAAAGGTTATGTTAAAAAAAGCCACTCTAAGTTAGTGCTAAGTATAGAAGACTGAAAAATAGTGGACTTTTTTCTGCTTCTGAAACCACAAACTGGCAAAATATCTAAACACACCTGGGAAGGTTCATGTGGATAAACTAAACACTTGCCAGTTCTATAGTGCTACATAAATGAATTTTTTTAAAAAAACTTTGCGTAACAAGACCCTGATCTCAATAAAATATCATACATATTTTCATTATATTTTTTAAGATATAACATGATTTCCACTAGTATTTAGAAGTCTTTAAAAAACCCCCTCCATTTTAGGGAGAGTTCCTGCCAAATTTTATAATTTATATGTGTGTATATATATATATATATACAAAAATTATTCTGTGAAACACAATTAATTCTACATGTTGCAATCTGAAATTAATAAAGATTTCAAAAATTTAATTGTGAGCATATCAGCCCTTTTTCTTTGATAACTCCACTATGACAAGCAACTAAAAAGTGGTGTACAAAATTATCTAATTTGAAACTTCTACAGCTCGCGTGACTGAAATTACTGCAACTTTGGACATAGCCAGAAGGAGAAAAACACCCACAGGTGGTCAAGTGGGGTTTCTTAACAATTTCCTTTGAAATGATTAAAGCTTCTACTACACAGTGCTGTATCCAGCAAGGGTAAAAACACTTCAGAAATGTGAAAGAGCAAGTGGATAGGAAGTAAAAAATTGAGAGGGAGGATGAAGACATCCCATTTATCACATATTCAATATGTAATTCAATTCCTGAATAGAAATGGGGGAGAATAATAAAGGGAGTATTACCAGCTACTCAAGAAAATATGTTTTATTAATATTAAAATATTTTTTCCCTTCATATTCAAAACCATACCATTTTATTAGAACATCAGGTCTTTCTATCAGTTAGCAAGAGAAAAATTCTGAAAGAGAAGTTGTAAGTAATGAAATACTTCTGTGAGTTTTGTTATGAATTCTTACACAAATTCTTACACTTATTTTGCTATCTGTAATTTACTTATGAATGGGTGTTAATTTACCAAAATGATTTCATGTCTGGTGATAGACCCGGCATAAAAAAGGGTTATCACTTATCTTTATTTTCTGGTAAATGTTTTCTTTAAAATTATCTTGAGTATAGAGGGCAAGGCATGAAATAAAGATGCATTCTTTGCCAAGTTCCTGTATTCAGAAGCAAGATGGCAGTATTGCTGAAGATCTAATGTTTAATTATGTTGTTGTTTTCTCTATCTAAGCATAATCAACATTACTGACCTACTAAATGAAGATTGCAGTGCAAACTGCAGAAGCTTATAGAACAGAAAATCTTCTATTGACTTTAGAATTAAGGGTCTTTAACAGAACTAAAGGTTTAATGTTGCATTGTATAATTTAAAAATAATTCTAAAGCATAGAAGACATTTCCTGAGTGCGTTATTTTCATTGTATTATCTATTATATTACAGTGTCTGGAAAGTGCTTAATTGGAAGAATTTTTTCAGGTAATGAGCCTGTTTAACACATGTTAAAGTTTTGAAGTCAAATAAAAGGTATGGGAAATATAGTGAAAGATAAAGAGGGACATGAAACTAATTACAGCAGAACTGAATTGATGCATTCTCTGAAGTGATTTCTAAGCAGAAAAGAGGCCACAAAAAGAGAGTGAAATACCAAACTGTGCATTACCTGAAGTGATTCTGCCAGTTGTACATGATTATCATAGACCAGAATGTCCACTGCTAGGTTTCTCAGCTGATGAAGAAGAACTTTTTCTCCTTCCAGGTCTTTTGCTTCCACAGGCACCTTCCATGTAGGGTAGGGACATTTAGTACCATCCCAAACCTACAATGCAAATGAACTATTTCAATGTGCTCAGAATACTTTAGATTCAGACTATAAATAACTTTTTAAAATCATTTTGTTTGATTAAAAATTATTAACAATAAGAGATCTAAGTTGCAGTCTCAGCCTAAAAGTCCTCAAAATTCTTGAATTAGACCTTATGGGATTTTTTAACTTATTACTCCTTACAGAGCATAAAATAACCTCTACAGAGAACATAATCAAGTGCTAAGACCTGGAATCTGTAAATATTTAAATAAAAAAGAACAGCTCTAGAAAAACCTCAGCTGTTTATCCAGCATGGAATGACACAATATTCTGAGCTGGAAGGGACCCACAAAGATCGTCAAGTCTGACTCTGAAGTGAATGGTCCACATGGGGGTTGAACCCTCAACCTTGGTGCTCTCAGCACCATGCTGTGACCAGCAGAGACAATCTTAGGGTCAGCTGTTACAACTACCAGAATTCACCATATACAGAACTGTCTGCACTTAATATTTCAGTCCTGCTATAGGGGTTTTCTAACCACTCCAGCTGCACTATGTGAAGACTGAGTACACAACATATATTGACTCAATTACTGATGATTTCCTGTATCAGTATACACTGCTAGTTATCCAGAACATATTAGAAAAACATCAGTACTTAACCTATATTTATTAACAAGGATTCTAAAACTTGTTTGCCTAAAGCTAAATCCTTGATACACTGCAAGTACTGAAATATCAGTAGCTATTTTTCAGCTATTAAAGTGTTGTGAAAAGGTAAGTTTACTGACAGGCTTAACACCTTGAAACCACTATCTTACTTCTTAACCAAAACATTATCCTGTAAACTATAGTTTCCTGAGTTTCTGAAGATATACTCTTCTCAAATACTCAAAAATAATGGTTTGATATACTGGCATAGTAAAACAAAAATCTAGAAGAATTTGGACTTCTGAAATGCTGCTTTTCATGGTATTTCATATGTATAGGTTCAACAGAAGAACCTATTTTCCAATATTCAGACAGCTTGTGATACCAAGTTGCTTTGTCCCATGAGTTAGGCACTGCAGAGGGCAAGGAAAAAAGACACTAAAGCCTAATTTTTAAAGGATTTCTACCCCTTATGCTTAACTGCTTTGGCTCAGCAGACCCACAGGAAAAGATCTAAGAATCAGCAGAGCCATACATAAATGCACTAAGAATAACTCAGGGAATACGCATCCAGAATCAAGAGATAAAAGGGAAAACTGTTCACAGCAAAAATGACCCATGACATCAAATCATGTTGCCAAATAAGAGTATATTCTGAAAGGCCCAGATAATGAGGTGGTATATACTGCCACAGATTAAAAAAAGCCTGTTATCTTCTGATCCTGCACCATGAAATACTTAAAACCACCTTTGAAAGAGAGGTTGTCTATTGCTTGTATTATCACATTTTTTCCAGAACTCAGCTTGAAAACAGATTTAGTGCATATGTATTACAAATTTATTCACTCTGACAAAGTAAAGAATCTTAAATTTGTCAAGTTTTCCATTATTTTTCAACTGGCTTTACTTGGGACACTTCGGTAATTCGACTCTGGAGAGATCTGACAAATGGATTAAAATAACCTGCATACTTCCTGTTCAGATAAAAAGGATGGTGACTTAGTTTTAAAATGTCCTTTGACAGAGGAAGTAACAGGGCTGACACCAGGGTACCTTTTGGAGGAATTTATAAGCTAGTAAATTTTCTTTAAAAAAAACAAAAATCCTTTCAAAAGTAGTTTGGTTAGATTTTTTCTTTCACAGATACAAAACAGATGAAGCTCTCTACCTCAGGAGATTGGAAGCTCTACTTTACACAAAACACAAAAACATTCTGGTTTCAAACTGTCCTGGTTTCAAAAATGAATACTGGAATAAAATCCAAAACTGGTTAAATTAATTCTGAATAAGAAACAACAAATTCTTCTATAACTAGCCATGAACAGACTAGAGCTCAGGAAAAGTTAGTGGTAACATAGAAAATACTGAAATGGGAGAGACAAAATACCTGTTTCTATTTCAGCAGAATATGCTCATTGTGTAACTTACCTTAATGTACACAATTTAACTGATAGACAGGAAGGAAGAAAAGATTAATAATAAAACTCTTATGGAAGGCACAAATGACAGAATAATTTCTAGTGTGTGTTCTTTATTTTCCATCAGTATGAATAACAGAATTCTCAGAAAATGGTGAACACTAACAGGTCAGTGATATGATCTTTATGCCTTGTCCAACTCTGCCTCTGTGCAAATAGGAATTAATTTATCAAGGGTAATTTAAAAGTTATACTACAGGTGATGCATAAATGTGCTGAAATTCATTTTAGATGTCTTTGAAGCACTCTCCAATAGGTATGTGAGATCAGTGCTTAAAATAATAATGATTTTTCATAGAACAATCAACCATTAATTTAACTGATATACTTGGAATAAAATAAATGTAAATCATTATTATAAAATGCATAATCAAAATCATACAATAAAATAATATTTAATGATCACTCAATTTGACCTGGTATTGAATTGGTTGTTTTGTTTGATTTTTTTTAAATCTAGGAAGTCAAGAATAGAATCAGAGATCTATCCACAAGTTTTTAGAAAGGTTTCTTTTCTATCACAACCAGTATTTGATATCAGAAATGGATTTTGCCATTGTTGAAAAACAGAGGAAATTAGCAAGAGAATATTAATGTCGCATTTTTATGCTTGACCAGTGTCTTTTAATACATATTTAGGTATTTGATATTTTATGCTAAAAAATTCTATCTTTTTTGACCTCAATCTTTTACCTTCCTAAGTCTACCCTAAAATTTCCCCAAGTCATCACCTTTACTGTACAAAAGTGACAAAATCGACTTCAGGTCTTACAACACAGAAGAGTATGTAAAGAAATAATAACTTAAGAAAGCACTTGCCTCTGTCCTTGTAAAAGGTCCTTCAATGCTGAAGATACATTTATTAATGAACAAGTTAATTACAGTCCGCAAAGTCATGAAAATTTACTGGGTCTCATTTGACATCTATTTCACAAGGCATAATTAAATGGAAATGTTTGTAGCAGTTGCAGAATATGTTACAGCATGCACTTAAGGTTTGTTTCTGTGTAGTAATGCATTATTCTGTATGAGAAAAATCTTTGCTGCTTCAATGAAGGAATAATGCCAAGTGCTATTTCTAAAAATATTGTAACAATACAGTTTAACACAGTAGAGCCAATAAGTAATTTTATGAAATCAAAGTGGAAAGTAACAGCTTGATCATTACTCATGTTTTAACAATCAAGTACAAAAATAAATATAGAGGAGTTTTGGAATAACACCAGTCTGATACATCTGAACTAAAACCAGGAATATTATGGAGACCTCCTTTTTATTTAGTTAATGTTAAGGATCACCTTTAGAATCTGCTCTTCTATTCCATGGCACTTTGCATTTTATATTTTCAGTGAGCACTGATGCCCAAAGTGCTTATGTATGATTAAAAGAAGCTACCTGAAATCCATAATGATAACATAATCCATTCATTCTTTTTAAGGCAGTGCTACTTACTGCACTAATCATATCCATTAAATCTAGAAAAACAAGCAGTAAATGCTGCAAACTAGAAAACAATGATAAAGTTTAAAACTAACAATATTTTTCAAGGTTAAGAAATCTTGTGATATTTATCTACAAATCTTTATGAAATTATGATCTATACAATGCCATCTTAATAAACCTCACTAAAAAACCAAATCAGGTGATCAACTTCAAAGACAACTGGGCTTTCTACTTTTTTTTTTCATAGAAACAAAATAGCCAAGGATCACATATTTGCTTACACTAAAAATATTTATCTACATAGTATTATTTAAATTAGTATGTCTGTTTTATTGAAAAATGTATCACAATGTCTTAATAAACTGAACAAATTATTTTAAAAAAGGAAGTCTACCTTTAGAAGAAAAGAAGATCCATCCACTTTTGCTTTTCCTACCAGCTGGCAAGTCAGATCAAAGAAGAGCATTGGTTGAACACCAGACAATTTTGCTGCTGGTCCAGAGATAGAAATATTACTGGCTGCCCAAATACGTAATTCTTCTATTGTTTTCTGTTCTTCGTCCATGAAAGTGTACGCTCTGCTAGAAGTTCGAGGAACTACTGGAGCTCCTACAGTTCCATCAAATGTTAAGGATGCAAATCCCCCACTGGTAATTCCCTGCATCTGTCCATTGTATTCACGGATCTGTAATAAAATATGAATGAGAAAAAAAAAGTTTGCACTGCATGGAAAAACAAATATATTTCGGCTTTATCATGTGCGTGGAAAACGGACCATTGGTCATTTCTGTCCCTGGTTCTATTGGGAGAACAGAGTCAAAATAAAAACAACAACAAAAAAAAAGGTAAAATTAATATTAATAAGAAAACAAAATGTATGAGCAGAAATACAATCTTACACAAGAAATTTTTGAAGAGGCAGACTAATAACTACCTGTAACATTTATATCTACAGCATCTTTGCAGAGTATTTTATTTGCACACATCAAAATACTTGTGTGGGGAACATATCAGGATTGCTCTTATAAATGGAGAAACTAAGGCACAAGAGAAATTAATTTTAAGGGGTTACACAGCAGAGTAATGCCGAAGTTGTTAGGAATTTCTGTTTTTGGCCCCTCACAACAGCCATTTCCCAATATTATTGAACTGAAAAAATATATCAGTTCAAGGAGATTTTTTTTTCCATAAAGTAGTGATGAGCTTTCATTCCTTGAATTATGAAGACAGCTACCACAATTATTCAGTGTCTATTGCCCTGCTTGTGGCAGGTCTCCCAAATCCTGCTGATTTAGCTGTGTATCTGCTGCCATATGAAACACAGTATTTAGTCTGAAGGATTCCTTCAAGGGTCTAGTCTAGTCTTACAGCTCCCTACAGTTATAGATTTATCTATATCAAAGCACTGCATGACTCATTATCCAGAAATCTGAAACAGTCTGTTTTGATCCCTCCCTTTTTAATTAATGTGGAGTTACCAAGGAAGCGATAACACACATGAACACAGCACTTGTGAGACAGCCTAGCATGGGATTCCCAGCACCCAACTTGCAAATGGTTGAAAATGCCACTGACTTGAAAGCACAGAACATGCAATATGTGTCACAAGTTCTAAACAGCAAAACGCTGCCAAGGATTTAGGCCTATACTTTATAAACATGGTGAAATTTCAAAAGCACACAAATCAGGCATTCTTTGACCTTGGAAATTCATAAACAAAGCAGCTCAATCTTGGTGAGAGGAACTCTTTTAATCCCTGTTACTCTGACATAAATGCATTAAGAGTCATCTCTAAGATAAACTTTGGTTTACTCTTAAGCATTCTTTCAATCTGAGCAATGGAGCACATCAATTCTAGATGTAGTTTTTCTTCAGTGAAACACTGAAAAGCTTCAATCTTATAACCTTTAGGTTTAAATACTGAAAATACAAGAAAAGCCAAAGAATAAATAAGGAAAATACATGGTTTCATAACCAATTTGCCCCCCATTATCTTTGATCTGGAAAAACATGTTCCCCTGTAAGATGTTATCTAATATAAACAACATAGATTTACTTTAGTTGCTATCACTGGCATTATATTCCATAGCTTCTCTAAATAGGTAACATCCAGAGGGGATGAAAACTTTTACCTATTCATCCTGTATTAAAATATACTTCAAGGGTATTTTTTGTATCTTGTCTGACATGGCAAATGTTTCTTGAAGTGTTTTAATTTATAATTTATCTATTCATTTATTTCTTCACTAGATCTTTTAAATCATCATAAAAATATCTTGATTTCTTTCTTAGTAAAAATTCTGTCCTAGTCTTGAAGGCTCTAACCCTTTCACAAAACCAGTACTTTCTGGAAAGCACTTTCTCTCCCTGGGCTTCCACCAGTATTTCAGGTAAGTTATTTTCCTCTTTTCCCAAATCCTTTATGTCATGCTTTGAGCATTCAGCAGGCTGACATATCGTCCTTCTGACATCTCCCAGTACCCTAATTTATTGAATTTGAAATCAGCCTTAATATTGGAAGACACAATTATAATGTATTACAAAAATTAATAAAATATGTAAGAAGGTAAATCTCAACTGTCATGATCAGAAAATTACCAATGATCTTTAGCAAAACCAGATGTCCTTAGGCACAGGCAGGTGGAGAAGCCATGATTCCTCTCAAACGTAAAAAGAATTCAACAGTATTATTTAGTGAACAAAAGAAGAAACAGGAGAAGAAAATGTGGAATGGGTTACAGAACAAAGTATTTCACAGCTGGAAAATTACTTATGCTGGACCCACAGAACAGATGATGGCCAACAGAAATTCTCTGGGCTGGTCCTCTAAAAAGAAATCATTGCAAAAGCCATGAGTGATCATCACTGGAGTGTAAAATGAACAAAATCTATGGACGAATATAGTTTCATTATGTCACTCTTAAGTAGATCTCAGATCAAGTTATGCATTGATACTGTAAACATGCTGTATTTTCCAAACAATTTTGAAATTGAAATAAACTTATAAAAGAGCCAATCTGGGACTTTTGCATATGACAACAATTTCCCCTTCAGTAGATTTTGTGTTATTTCTAGAGGACGTGGACATTTTTTTAAAAATTGGTGGGGGAGGGTGAAGCAAGGGGTTAACAGGGAAGCAGGGCAGACTGCTATCTCTTTAAAAATTCCCTGAGAATTTAAAATAATTTCAATAAATAATGGTTGTTAAATAAAAATATCCTCTGGTACAAAAACAGAGCAGATAAAATGCATTTGGCTTGTTCTAAGCAAGCAAGTAAATTCCAATACATATTGCAGGAATCTTTGGCATAGTTTTTGTAACGTAAAGAACAATAGGTGAAATTTCACCTTAGCAAACTGCATGGACAATAAACTCTAGTGATTTCTGTGGGGTACAACCCATTCCTGAATATGATTATTGAAAAGAAACTTATCTTGAAATATTTATAAACAGATTTACAGCAAAGTAAAATACATCCTTTTTTTTTTAACTGAAGATGGTGTTATTCGTCTCACTAAATGGAAAAGTGTGATACTAAGTAGTGTCTAAAGCTGGAATAATAGCATCTCCATGGTAGTTTTCCATCAAAACTGATTGTTAAATTATAGAAGCAAAGGACTATTATGAAACCACTGCAGGCACAGATCATCTTAGAATATCAAAGAATGCCTAGGGAAACAACACGTACCAAACTAATGTGTATGTTTTTATACTGAGAAGGAAGATTTCATTTTTTTATGATTGTCAATGATGGTATTTGTATGAAGGAAAGTATTCTGTCAGAAAAAAAACCACCAGAATGCATCTGGTAAATTTCATTATATTTTGTAAATGTTTTCTCATCTTAAGTAAATAGTCTAAACAAATTTGGATAATACAGGATGCTGATTATATTGTCTTATATTTTAATAATGTAATCCTGGTTTACTTGTACCTACAGCTGTATGAACAGAGAGATACTAATGAAATAAAGAAGTCATTTGAAGTATAAATTAAACCATTTTGAGTATGTTTAAATATCACAAGAAGAAAACTAAGCTACCAAAACTATCTGTAGGCACCTTCTAAAAGAAAATTAACAAAGACAGTCACATGGAAGTAAAATGATTTGTCTTTTTTTGAAGACATGATAAACACATCTAGATATTAGAACCATAAATGATAGCTTATTCTCTAGCATTCCTGAATTGCTGCCTGCAAAATAAGACTGTCAAAAACATCTGTAGCAATGGAAATACAAATTAAAGAAGAAATTAGCAATACATTGTATTTTATTTACCAATCCAATTCACCTGAAGATATAAGTATTTTGTGGAAAAATTTGTATCCAAGAAGTTTATATACTTAAGCCAGCTGAAATAATTTCTGGTTTAGTAATTTAAAAAGCCAGCAGGCACTGTGATACTGCTTTAGAAATTTTCCTCCGAGAAAGTGGCATAGTTTATTTAAGGAAATTCTCATAGAGTAAGAAATTACTATTTTTTAATATTTTCTACATATTTAAAACCTGATCTGGTAACTTTACCAGAAGTACTGATATGAAAATCATATTTGCAAACTGCTAACACTTCAAATTACAGAGACACTCTATCACTGCCTACACTCATTATTTCCTGGCATTATTTACTATAGGAAAAATACTTGGTTTTAATTTAAATTCCATTCAACGTGAGTTGCATGCCTTACAGAACGTTTGAAAAAAATTTAATTCCTTCCACTCTTCAGAAAAGGAAATTGCAACCTGTTAGCAGTGCAAGAGACAACACACTCTTCAACATATTTTTTAGCAGGAAGTCTTAAACCTAATTGTGGCCAAGTGTATAAATTTGGACTACATTTACTCAGAAGACACTAAGAGTCCAGGAGCTATATTCTGCCAAAGTTTAACGATCATGCAGTATGCTATATATCCAAGCTCCAGACTTTCCCCCCTCACCCTTATCAACCTGACAGCTTCAGCTAGAGCTGCCTAGGAATAAGAAGTGAGCAGATATTTCTGCTGTGTCTTTCTCTCAGTACTGTCCATATTGCATCAAGTAGAAAGAAGGAAAGAAATCAACTTTCATTGGACAAACTGGATTAAACTAAAGGAGAGAATATAAAGAGACAAGGAAACTGCTAGCTAAGTGCAAAAGTAAAACTGCTCCTGGAGATTGATTAAAGATCAAAGTAAGCAACACAGTGGAATGAATGCTATGTTTAATATTGCTAGATTTAGGAGAGTGATGAACAAGAAGAGAGACAGAAGAGAACTATTAAGGATAACAAAAAAGGGAGTGTGATACTTCTATGTTGTTATGAAGCCACGTTCCATATATTTGACATTCAATTCCCCCTCCCCTCTGCATAAACACCTTAGAAACTCACTAGCAAAACATACATCTTACACTTGTCAATCTACTGATCTATGAAAGGAATAACCATCTGTATTGTGGCTATTAAATCCTTTTGCTCAAAGACACTATGATTTTACATTGTAAATCTAAGGAGTTTGAATCAGATGAATATGCAATTAATAGCAAGCAAGGAATTTGATTTTCCTGGTGTTTTTCTCCATTTTTTATTTTAAAGATCTAGGGTGCTGGATTGGGCATGGTGGTATTTGGTCAAAGGTTGAGTTTGATGATCTTGGAGGTAACTTCCAATCTTAATGATTCTCTGATTCTGTGATCTAACCATAAATACAAAACAATAGGATTATAATCCATAATTATCCCAAGGCTAGTAGATGACAGTTACTGATGTCTGTGCAAACTCAGTTTAGCTCAAGGTGCATTTATGTTATGACACCATGTCCCATAACCCTCATGACCCTATTTTACTACAGAACATTTTCCTATACAGTGCACTACTTGAGAAGTGCAGCGGTGATGCAATAATAAGAAAGAGGGTGACAACTTTACAATTCCTACGTCATTTGTAACAGCAACTGGCACCTATGTACAGAAGAAGTTAAGGGTAATGAAAGTAAGAGAGGAGAACAGCATCAGGATTACTATGACAAAAACCTTGAGAATTAAGGTTTTATAATTGCTAGAGTTTGCATTATGCCAAGGAAGCCATATAAGTGAAGTTTATTATCAGAGGTCACTGTCTTGGGTCTTCATTCTCCAAATGTTGCACATGAACCCCTCAGTTCTGCAACGCTGTGTATTCGGGAAAAAAGACCCACCAGAACACATCCTGGACACCCTGACTGCGTTAAGCAACTAGAGTACACTGAACAAGATGAATGCCAAAATAAGAATGTGCTTCATTTTTCCAATTCTCAAACATTAAAATGCAAATCAAATATCAATTCTCTTCACTGGAAGTAAGGAAATAAGTTCTTGTTTGTGAATCACTCAGAGGTAATAGAGAATACTAGAGAAAAGCCAATGAGGAAATTAACCATTCCATCATCATGGCAGGGTTTGAGGCATTTTAAGAAAGGCAGAATACCAGCCAAAACTCCTAAATCAAGGGAGAATAAAATATTGCAGGCTTAGCCAGTACCAGCAGGTTGGCCCTTCCCACAGTTTAACAGTATACCATTAGGCATTATTTCTAAGATATTAAGAGCATTCACAGTGAACAATAAACAAGAAGGTCCAAGAAAAACCCACCTAAGAAAACTCTTTCTTTGCCATAAAGATAGAAGAAGACTAGACAAATAGATCACAGGCCTGGCTGTTATACTGGGAGATGGGGGGCTCGCCTTCCACAATCTCTGCAGTGTACTGATTGTGCCTGAAAGCTCAGGTACAGTACTGTAAATCACTAAATTCTGTAATTCATGAGAAATCATCATAAGAGGATGTGCACAAAGATGCACTTCAAGAAATTTTAACAGAAATGTAATTAAAACTAGATAATATCCCAGTTCTATTACTGAGACACTTAAAATGTTCCTTCTCTGCAAAAAATATTAACCATATTAAATTATCCTCTATCCAAAGTAATTCCAACAGAATCCTCTTCATTACATTCTTATTAGCTCTGACCATCAGATCTTGCCAACACCTCTGCTGCTATGAGAAGAACTTACCTATTAGAAGCCAATATTGTAACTGGGAGCAGTAATCTTTAAAATGTGTTTGCTATCAATGTTAACTTCCTGGAAGTCCCTGGAAAGCATTTCTGGGGTAGATAGAATGTGAGAACATGGTCTAAGGGCTGTGTGTATCTGTCCTCATTGGTAAGCACAGCTTTCACAGACTGTGGCCTCTGCTACCCTGGCTTGCTTTCCATTCAGCAGGCCAAAGGAAGGTGATTAAGGACTGAAGACAAAAGCAGGAAAGAGTGAAGGAGGAACTGCAGAAAGTGTAATTAGAAGTCATACCTACTATGCTGCTTGTGGCTGAAAGAGAAAGAGGTCCTCCCCCTCCCAGTTCATTCCCAGAAGTTGGCACCAGGCTTTTGTGTCAGATTTCTATCTGCTCAGGTCAGATATGAAAACTTCCAAAGTACCTGTTTCTTAGTCTGAGGTAATTAAAACATTCCCATCCAGAAAAAGACATCTTAGTGACTCTAGATAATTTTCATTTAGAAAGTAATTAAACAAGCTCTCAGCTCATGCATCTGAAGAGACATAGATTGTGAGCAGCTGGAGCTCTGCTAGGACTGGAAACCGCTTAGAACAGCTCAACTGTGATGAAAAAAAAAGTGTATATGAGAAGCAAATTGATAGACTCTCTCTTTAAGTACTGGAACATCATCTTGGAGAATGATAAACTACCAAATGACAAGGATTCTAGAATCCTACATCTCCTCAAAAAAGTGATGCCAAATCAGAACAGTGAGGTCCCTTACCTGTGCTATGTCAGTAGGTTTCCTTAGTAAGTTTGTGATAATAATAAATAGTAGAATTTAGACAGTACTATGTTTGCATAAAAGAGGGTGCATACATAAATTTCCTGACAGTGGTCTTGTTTATTTTCCTAATCTGTACTTAGTAATCCAGTATTGACCTACCACAACCATACAATTTTCAATTATTTTCTTTTGACCAGTTCCTTTCTACTTTCTCCTTTTTCCACATATATAAAATATGTACTCTGTTTTCAGAAGCAATAAACAAGTTATCTCCACTGAATTTCTGAAATGAATGTATCTGTACAACATTTACCCTGGTGGATTCAGAGAAAATATTAAAATTTAGCATGACTTTTCCACCTGAAGTCAAATTCATGAACTCCCAAGACTGCTAACACATCTCAAGTACTGATCAGGACACAAGCTTCAAAATATAAATAAAATTTAATTCTACACTTACTACATAAACAGATGACCTTAGAGAAACCTTATACTAACTCAGAATAGGTTAGCTCATTTCTCTCTCAACTGTAAATACTTTTAATATAGAGGAATAACTTAAGACTGTTTCTGAATCTTAACAAGTTCTTTCTTAACAATTTCAGTGGTATGAAAGTCAAATACTGGATAAATCTTACCACTTTTGCATTTATTGTCATGGGGTTTTCTTTGTTCTCCTGCTACAGCATATCAAAACCTACATGCTTAGTACTACAGATATTTATCCCTTTTCTCATCCTTTTGTACAATCCTAAATTTCCAAGATCTCTTAAGTTTCCTAGCATACTCTCAAGAGTGTTCAGATATGCAAACTGTGGGTTTTTTTGTTTTGAAGGGTTTTTTGTTTTTGTTTTTTTTTTCCCCACTGGCCTCTTTCATTACATTTAATTTCTGCTATAATTATTTTACACAAAAAGTAAATACAAAATTATGTATGGTTATGTTGCAAATTAATGGTAAAATCACATCTTTGGCCCTATTATGCACCTCTTTAAAGTATGGTCCAGCATTACAAGACTCCCATTCAGTCCCTGTAGGCTGGTTCCTCTTCCCTATACAGTTGCAGCAGGCATAAGAAAAACACCGAGCAGAAGCAGTATCAAAGCTATAAACGGTTTCCTGCATGTCCTTGGATACAGATAAATAGGGAGTAATGCAGGATAACATTGAAGCAGCAGCAGGAGCACACTGCACACTAGCAAGCCCAGACAGATTCCCTTTACTGGAGTGATTCTCCAGCTGACCTAAACTGCTCCACAACACAAGACCTAAAGGAACTCCTCAATTCTATCAGTTTGAAGAGGAATAAATGGTGCTGATTTTTCAGTTAAATTCTACCCATCTAGAAGCACCAACATGATTTTTTTTGTCAAGTAATTTAATAAATATAATTGTTGTTGAAAAAATGTCATCGTTTACTTTCAGTTTTGGTCCATACCATAACCACAGCTGTTTTAACAATCAGCTGCTTCATCCAATGTCTCCAAGAGTTAATTTCTGTACATGTAGAACTAAGTTATTCATATGGTCCTCTCACTGCAGAAAAGCAAGCACATTAACCCCCCACATCCTAGTACATACCTTTATTCTATGAAATCGAACAATATCTCCAACTTTGTAAATTTTTGGTAGAGAATCTAGGTTTCCACTAAAAAGACTGCACGTTAACTTCACATTTGATGGGTCCACAAGTGTTACAACTGAGCAATAATCTGTAAAATATAAAAGTGTATGGGTGAGTAACAGGCATTATGGAATAATTAATACACAGATACTAAATTTGGGAGGAACACCCCTACTGCAAATTTTTTTCTGCTATGCTTTTTCAAAGTTAATTTTTTTACAGTATCATAATAACTAAAGTGTGGCCCATCTTGCCAATAATTAGCCCAAATAACTGAAAATAAAATGTGTGATTAAGGACAGCTCTGTGGGCAAGAACAGACAAACATTTTTCTTCTGTCTGCAACAGACATGCTATTCTTTCACGTTTCAATTACTTGTTCTACAAAATGAGGAGCATATCTACAACTTTATAAAATAATTTTCTAAGATTTATTTTGCACAGCTTTCTGAAAAGGTAACGAGTTCTGCAAGTTCTACAAGCAAATTAAAGCATAAATTACATATCCTTAATTTCAACAAAACATGCAAGATAAATATATATACCACAAGAATAGAGTCACAGTGGTGGTTAGTAGAGTAAAAACATGAAATGTGCCTTTCTGAGGTTAAACTTCACAGAATTGCAGTTCTAATAACTATCTAAAAAGTAAAATCATAACAAGATACAAAGATAACAATGCAGACCAGCCCAGAACAGAGCAGTATTTGTGGATGACATAAATGAAACCTGCATTTTCCATTTCAGCTTACAGAACATGTGTGCTCTGATACTTTATTAAGGTGAAACAGAGTAAAAGTACATTTGCTCTTTTGCAACATGGCAGCTGGTAACCCACCTAAGAAACCAAGTAGCAGCAGAAAGAAAGGTCACATCCTGACCCTGATCTCCTGTACCTCCTATTGTCCCTCCAAGAGACACCTGTAACCATAGCCAGAGGAACACAGACCAGGAAGAAGGAGTGCCTGAAGTGAAGCTGAACCTGGGAAAGGTGGAGGAATGGTGTTCTCCCTAAGTGTTCAAGTATTTCTTTGTTTCTCAATAAGGTATTAGATGTTTATGTTAACTGGCAATGAATTAAATTCCCCAAATCAAATCTGTTTTGCCCTGACAGACACGTTCTGATTTCTTAAAAAGAAAAACCCAAACAGAAGAGAAAAAAAACCCTAAATGATCAAACTCCCCAACTTCCCTTAGCTGTAATTCTATGAGGCCCCTAGTGATAATGACACTACACCAGTTTATATAGCTAGGAACTAAGGTGTTGTAGGTCTGTAACAAAGTCAATAAAATCCCCATCATGCACATTATAAAGATGCAGACACATAAGTTGTTGCTAGACAGCTTTGAAAGACAATGCTAGCAGTCTAGTAAAACTGAGAGATTTGCCTTATATAAAAGAGCTACAGGAAGGCAGTCATAAAAAGATAATTGTTATATGTAAACTCTCTGAAGAGACTCCCTAAACATGAAGACAGGTATGTAAGACTGTATTAAAATACATGCTTCAAAAGAAGTATTCTTCTGTTTCCAGCACATATACCCTTACATTTTTGTATCATTTAAACTTAAAAGTTTAAATTCCCTAATGATTTGAGTGAATGAAGTGATGAAAGAAATCCACTGAAGGCTTACCAAGAAATAAAGCTTTTCCTACAGATCCAAACACCTTATGTATTCCTATGAAACAAGAACTCTTCTTCCTTCCCAAGATTTTTTCACAGACTCAATAATGATAAATTATCTTCTGCATTCAGAAGTTGCTGAGATCACTCTTTTCCACACTCCCACCAAAGGCACAGGGTACAGATAGAGTCTATTTTAACATTCTGTGCTAGCAATGTCAAGAATAAACTCCAGTCACTGGCTGACAAAACTGGAAATAATTCCTACTGTAATCCAAGGACTGATGTATTTCTTTGGGTATGCATTCTAGAGGTTAACTTAAAAGATCTGTTGCAAATATGAGCAAAATGAGCAATTAAGAAGAAAAATCCATATGGTTTATAGATTTACAAGCCTTTGAGGATGCAGAATAACATGCTACAGTGCACTGAAACAATCCAACATCAGAATCAAGGGGAAATAGCAAAAACATTCCACATTAAAATTGTGGTTACTCTTTGATGCTGTGATTATACAACCTAGTCAGCTTCATACATGTGCAGCTGCCTATTTAATGGTAGAAGTTAACACACTGCCTCAATTTTCTGTGTAATTAGCATAATCATATAAGATTGATAATCATCCTACCCAAAGCAGTATAAAATAGTACACTTGCTTTACATAGCCAGGGAACACTTTCTACATAATAGAGGTTGTCTGTCTCTGTGACTTTAGTCTTCCATTCCTTACTATAACCTCAGAACATCACTTCTATAAACCTAATTACAATAGAGGTCTTTGAGAACAAAGCATAAATACTGATTTTTTAATGAAATCTTCATTCAGCAAAGTCCTTTTTGAAGGTTAAAAATAAAAAGCCACCTGTCTTCTCTTTTCCAGCTGAAATGTGAAAATTGTCTCCTGTTTTCCACAGTAGCATTATAGATCAGTGAATGAACTCACTTTTCTGAAAAAATAGTGAGTCAAACTCTACACAGAATTGCTGAATTTAAATAATGTCCCAGAGTTAAACAAAACAATATAATGTCATTGGTCACACTTTTGATTTTTCTCAATATCCTTTCAACAAAGCAAAATCCCTTCATTACCAAGCTAATAGATAAATAAATAATGGAAGTTTACATATTGGAGTCAATTTGCCCTTACTAGAGAAATTCACTGCACTGATTAAAAAAATCCATTGATTTTCTTTAAAAGAGAATTTTTACCACTGGTAGATTTTACTTGCAATAACCTGTCTCAAAAATATGACACAATGGATGCACAGTTCAGCAAATTTATATGCTACAGAAGAAAGCTCTTTATTTTCATACTGTGAAGAGGGCCCCAGTTTGGAGAGTTGATCAGAGTAATGACAAGCAAACCAGTATGGTTCTCATGACATTCCCCTCTTATTGCCCTTATTGAGATAGCTTGGTTATATACATTTCAGCATTTGTTCACAAGCATAATGCTTAATTCTAATTGGATGACAAAAGTTTTTCCCACAGTAAATGCTTAATACTCATTGGCTAATTAAATGTCATCATATACACATATTGCTTGTTAATTGGTTGGTAACTACAAGCAGCAAAAAAGTATCTGATTTTGTTATGCTTACTTATGGTTTTCACATCCTGCTTAACAATCAACTCTTTCTAGCATAATGCCTACTGTATTTGTACAAAGTTCTTTGTTTCTTATACAATGCTTACTGTCTCTTCAAGGATGGCCTAAAAGTTATAAAGTACCTAACCTGTATCTACAGAACAAGGCTGTCCAGAACAGAACATTGCTTGATGTTCTACAGACCAGGGTAGTCCTGTTCCTGTAAGTAGCTATTCTAAAATCTGAAGGCCGAAATTGTTCAACTCCTTTGGGGCACAGCATGGCCCTGTTCCACCAGAAATTCTCCGGTAATACTAGATTGTCTCAGTAAAAGCTCTGATTTTCAGCTGACACTACACAGAATTTCAAACTGCCTTTTTAAAAAATATATTTAATTATTATGAAGAGGTGTTCTCACTTAGGCTTAACAACATGTGAGGAACCACCTGCCATGGACAGCTACCTGTAAGGATGCCTGTAACATCCCAGAATTGGTGTTATGAAAACAAGGAGACAAAACTCATGTTTAATTTAAATGAAAGTACAGAGTGATGGTCTGCATGTATTTCACACACTTTTTATATTCTTTCATATTACTCCTTATTGTTCTTTGAAAATACAATTGTTATAACTTGTTAATGAGTTCTTTATTTCATTTCATAAAAACATCCACAGCTATTTGGCAATCAGTAGAAGGTTACACTGTCTGCATGGAGAATGCTGTTCTCAAGCTTCTAGGTCCCCTAAATAGTTTGAAATAGGAATCTCTTGCAACCCTGTAACAGACTGAAAATCTAAAGTTGCCTCCAGTATCATGACAGTCTAGGTTCATTCTTCAGGTTACAAGTTTCTGTTCATAATGCCATAGCATTTCCATTCTTTTATGGAAATCTCTGTTATGCCAGTTGTTAGCATGAGCAGGAAGCCAGCATTTCTCCACACTGTGTACATATAAATAAAAAAACCACAAAACCCCCAAATCCCACAGCTTCACATGCAAACTAATTTTTCAGTCATCCTACGAAAACCAGAATTGCTAAAAAAGCTATCCAGATTAGTAGTTATTGATATTGTAGGACCAACAAGTTGTTTAGTATTTACTGATTAAACATTTATTTTAGTTTTACTGAGGACTTCAGCAGTCCCAGACAAATATACTTGTATAAATTGTTAAGGTGGAAAGCATCGATCTAATTACACATCCCTTTTGGGCAATCACATATTTATTCCTCAATAACATTTAGTGGAAAATCCACTATCCTGAACCAATAACTTTTCTCTTCCAAGAGATAAAAAAGGCTTTGAGCAATGTTGTTAGCAGTCAGGGACTCTAATTAAAGACTGCCTTTTGTTTCTTTTATTTCAATACAAAGAAAAAAGACAGCGATTATTGTGGCAAATTATTCTCTCTTCAAAACTAAATGAAACATGTAATACTGTTTTCAAGACTTTCTGAGGCCATTCAATACACAAGTGTCTGCACTAACACCAAGCAGCTGACCCAGCTAATTTACTATTTATATTTCAACAAGACAGGAAAAAATAATACAAATGTACACACATGCCTATGTGTGTGTGTGTATGTGTGTATATCTATCTATCTATCTATCTATATATATATATATATGTACATGCAAACATATATTACAGAAGCCCAAAACAAAGAAGAATCAGAAGATTCTTCTGAATCAGAAAAATCTTCTGAAGAATCAGAAGGTTGTTATTTCTAACATGGTGGTACTCTTTAGAGATACAATTTGGTAACTACCAGAAGCATCTGGCTAAACAGATGTTTCAATGCTGTCATTTAGAAACTGTAGATCAAAGTAACTGTCTTGAGATTTCTATTAACTATTTATTCAAGTACTTATTATTTTTATTACTTGCTTTAAATATATTTTTATCTTTTATTTATCTTCTATATTTTAAGTAAGAGTGGTTATTTTAAAAAGAAATGCATATAAGCCACTGAGAACAGAAGTGAAAGCATTATTCTAATCTCTAGGAGTCCAGAAATGAAATTGCTATCTTTACCTCTGCAACAGTTTTTAGTCTGTTCTGCAAAACTTAAATAAATCCTCAACATTGTAATTCAGAAAAAGAAAACCCAAAATGGAACACAATACTTTGAAGGAAAAACTACTGCAGGTTTAACTGTGTCTGCTTCCTCACAAATGGACACCACAACATTCTGTGATGGGTTTGCTTTGCACTGTAAAGTTGGTTTGCTATTACTTGCTAAAAACTGATTATTGTAATTCAAGTTGACCAAATGGTATCATTTAAATCAGAGTTCATTCTTTCAGCTACATAATTTCAAACAAATTCTGGGCTGTTTCATGAACTTGGCTCAAGATCATACCAAAATTGAAAATAAAAATAAAACTTAGAGCTTCAAAAATTCTTTAAGAATCTGATTTGATTCTTAGTCTGCATTTTGGGTGTTGAGAACTGTTGACCTGGAAGTGGTCAAGCTTTTTACAAGTGTCTTTTCCAAAATTGCTATCCTTTATTAATTTTGATTCTAAGAAATATTTAATAAAAATAAAATAGTTACAATCTACATGCATGCCTAGGTAGGATAAAATGAGATTTTAACCGAACATGTGACATACCAATATACTGCAGGTATCTATGATAAAATGCTAGATGGAGGTTTCCCCAGGAAAATAAGACATTAATTCTATGACACTGTTAACCAGCAGCAAGGATTCTTCTTCATTCTTCCCTGCTTTATGGAAAACACTGACCAACATCTACATGAAAAGAAAGGGTTGGGGAAGCAGTAGGTGTCATGTTGTAATGTCCTAAAACTTTCATGGTCAAGCACATAATCTCTGTAATTGGAATTACAAAGCCAGAGGCCCTTTTTTCTTCTATTTACTTCCCTTTTCTTTTAAATCTCAGGGTTAAGTACTTGAGATATCCTTATGATTAAGGGAGGGGAGAGAATCATATTTGTTAAAAATTTAAAATATCTTAAACTATTGGGGAAGGAAAGTTAGAATATAGTTTTGAACACTTCCAACAGATCTTCTAGCAGACAAAATCCCATCTGTCTCTTGTACAAGCAAGACCCAAAGCACTTTCTTGGACAGTTTTCAGAACTCATGAAGTTCTCATATACAGATGTTTCAAACTATATGCCCCGAGCAAAAGCATGCTTAGCTAAAAAAATTTCTCTGTAATAAATGATTTATGAACATATTGAAAACTCATTTCATTCATCAGGGTTTTAACACTCACCTAATGCAATAATGGCAATGGAAATGATGAACTGTTAATTACAGATTATATAAACCAACAAGACTAAATTAGGTACCAGTCCAGTGGTACCCACCTTCAATGGGAACACAGTGCAAAACCTCAGCCTTAAGCCTTAATATGTGTAAGAAGGAGCAGCATCTTATACCTGAGGGCACATTTATATAGTGAATAAAGACCCATGTGGATAAAGTAGTGGCCCCACTTTTCATGCTACCAGTAGGCAATCAGCTTAAAGCCACATGATTCTATTATTACAGTGTCAGACAGAGAAGGTATTGGTGCAGGACTGGGCAAATTCTAAAGCAACCACAGAGTTTTCTGACAAGAGCCACTTCATGCCCTGACAGTGCAGAACAATCACTGACCATTTTGTACCCTCTCAAGCAAACATCACACTGGATTGTGCAAAAAAATCAAAAACCAACATTGAAATATTTGACTGATTAGTGAATAATTTTATTCAAAACCCCAGACTAATTAAAACTGTAGAGATTTTCATTATAAAGTAGCAAGTGAATTACAACCATCTTCATAAGTAACAAATATCAGATCATGTCCCTGTTCTCCACTGATACTGTTGGGTTCTTTTAATAATGTCAACTGAAAATATACAGGGAAGACATATTAGGAAGTTATTAACGACATTTAGGCAAGGACTAGTTGCTAAATAAATCATCATTCGCCCTATTAAATTTCTACCACTTAAGAAATTGAAGTGATTAACTTGACAAATAACTCAGTAGAAAAAAATCTCTTTTAGCTGCTTCAGAAACATGCTACTTTGAAAGTCAGTGCATTCAACTTCACTGTTTTTATGTATCTGGAAAGAATGGCTGCCCTAACGATTCCTAGCAATCAGTGCTTGTCTAATTAAGATGTTCCAAGTTCTCAGTTCCCCAAAGTCTTGTTTGATGACAAATCTCCTTTAAGAACTTTCTTCATTTGCTATCTCCACCGGTCTGCCTAAACTGACTGATATCTCTTATCTATTTGCTATTCTGTTTCCTTGGTATTAGCTGGTAAAAGCTATGGACAAAGGATCATGTGAATTTGTTGATCTGTTTGATTTTTAACAAACATAGTAAGAACAGTTCTGGCTGGAAGAGATTTCAAACCTCTTTAATATAGTACATACCAGTTCCTTTGCTAATATATGGAGGCTTGAAGAATTTCACAACGCCATACAAGTTCACTATAGTTCCACCTTTAAGATGATTCAAGGGAGTATACACGTATTTAGGTGCAACGGACTGAAAAGACATGATACAATGAGGGAATAGAAGAAAAAATTATTCAAACATTCACACAGAATTTTGTCTTTTAACATCATTCATCCTCAGACATATTTATTTCATCTTAAAAAATAAATTAACATTATCTATTTCTGTGTATCTTATTCACTTGAGACACAGAAAGAACTCAAGACTTTTAACTTCTTTCTGTGATTGCATCTTTCTTACAATAAGCCAACCAGTTAATTGAAGTAAGTTTTAATACATGAACCAGGTGAGTAAAACTCATTACAATAAAGAACAATGAAAGACAATTTTTTACTGATCCATTTTTACATGTCCATCCTGAGGACTTTTTAAAGCATATACATAAACAGCTTTGTATTTTTGCTTGGCAGTGTCACTGCACAGAATCCCTGTCTTGGGCTGGTGGGGGGGTACCTCTCACAGCCACTGTGCACATCTTCTCATTAAAATACCACAATTCTTGGAGGATTAAAGAAATTAAGGGCTACTTTGTACAGTTTAAGGACTATTCTCTTCTCATCTTAAGGTTGTAATATATGCTGATTAGACTCTTTTAAAGAATACAAGTTCTCTCAAACTGATTGATAACTCAGGTTTTCAAGTACTATACTGAAAAAATGAAATTGTAAATAAAAATTGAAAATGAGCTCTATCCATTGTTACTGAATCTTTAACATCATGATAAAAAACATCAAAATTTTATAAACCAGTTCCTCTGCCTTTAAAATACTATTTCTTGTAGAATTTTAATTTAGACACGTATGGGCTTATTTCAAACAGAAATCAAAACAAATGTTAAGACCAGTATCTCAAGTCTGATTTTAAATCAAAGGAAGTTTCATATTTCCTTTTTACAACACAAGCATACAATCTTATTTAGACCAACAGTTACCTTTCTAATTCAAATTTCCTCCAACATGAAGACCGTTTGGAGATCCAGATGGGAACTATACTACAAGTATAGAAAATGTACTACTTTTTTAATATTTTATTTTGTGTTCTAGGTATATTATTTGCAAAAGTAAAAGCTAAATGACTGTTGGGATAAAAGTATGGAAGAAAATTAAACAGGAACAAAAATTAATTCCACACCTTCTTAATAACGTGCAGCTAATCTCATGTGATTTAAAAATATCCCAAATACAAACTCACCACAGATGCAGTTTCTGAAGCAGCAGTTGTTCCTGGTTTAGTGTAAATCTGTGCAGAAAAAAGAACAAACTTTCTGATTACAAAATTGAAGGTACTGAAAATATAACAACATTTGATAACTTTAAAGCAAATACAACACTATATAGAAATACAAACCAGCCCTACAGACATTTTTGCCATATCTGAACCCAGTAAAATTTTAGCTACAGAAGAAAAGAAAGTAGCATTTACTGCAATTAGACAAAAGCTTCTTCAAAAAATACACACATTTTCTAAAGTCACCCAGTTGAGTGTTTTAGGTCACACTAACAGAGTAGCATTTCAAAGTTGGACGCCACAAATTTAAAACTGCACTTGCTTAACATAGACCATAGATGGGTTTAAGGTTTTGTACATAAAGATGTATGTACATATCAACGCTTAGAGCAGATCTATTCTCAGTGATTCGTTACTTTTCTTTGGGGAAAAATTTACCAGAATGGGATAAATTTTATTTAAAGATAGTTCGTAAGCTTTTTGAGCCTTTCTTATAAGACAGACTTACTTTCAATGTAAGGTCTTTTAAAGACCTAATGGTGGTGATTTGATGAAAAGCCAACTCACCCCCACTCTCTGTGAGGAACACAGAGCTCAGCTGCCATCTGATGCCACAGCCCTGCCTGGCTGCTGGACACAGAGCCCCGTGTCACAGCTGTGCCCTGCCCCAGCACGTCCTGCTGCGGATCTGCTTTTGCTCTCCACCTCAGCTGCATTCCTGAAGCTGATTTCACTTTTAAACAGCCAAGTGAAAAGCACATGTCAGCACAACCCAGGCACTCAGGGAGCTGCACAGTGTCTTTGGGATTAGACTGCATGCCATGAGGTCTTGCCTATACTCAGTTGAAGGCCTGGTGTAGTTTCTAAAACTTAGACACATTAGTTTACACAGACCTATTCAGACTCAGGGTGGTTTTGTTATCCATGATCTTCAATGAGAAATATTCTTTCTACCTATGTATCATCATTATCAACAGATAATGAATGTCAAGCAACAGTCTGCACTATCATTTTAAATAATTTTGTTTCTCACTGAGCTGTGTGCCAAGTGTTAGTTACCTATAAAGGTGAATTCCAAAACAAAAGTCTCTTTCTGAAATATAAAAAAAAGTATTTTTTTCTTAAATTTAGGATTTAATTAGACAACAACTATACAGATAAAACTAAACAGAACTGATGTGAGAATAGTACAAAAGAAACATTTTAAATTGATTTATTACTCAGGACAAAAGGGTACAATTCTCTGTATAAAATTTAGATTATAGCAATTCATGTATTTGAAAGGCAACAACTAATGATTTGAGTTAAAACAGTATAAAAGCATAGATCAGAGAAAACTAAAAATTAGAATAAAATTAGGTCTTAAAATATAGACCTGATATCACTCTTCCACCCTCTACCTTGTCTGCATTATTGAAATGTGTTATGCACAAGCGTAGTTTAAAGAGCTCTAGGAATCTACCTAAGTCAACTATAGTCAAATTCTTACATTCCACAAGCAGAAATTTACCTGGAAAATCATTGGGTTAGGGCTATTATAAAATTACATGTGCACACATACACAGGGGAAACATGTCATGTTCCCTGATGAACATGGTAAAATAATCTGTACCATTTCAGTTTCTAATAGCATTTGTTGGGTTTTTTTTCCTATTATAAAGCAAAATGTTAATGCAAGCATTTTTGAAATTAAAAAAAAAAACGTTGGGAAACCACGTACATAAATGGCTGATCCAGCTTCTTCAGACACCTCCAGGTGACAATCATGTCTACTATCCTCTCTTGCTGTAGGCAATTTTATCACTTTAAATCCTGCAACTACGAAAGTTTCCTATGGAGACAGAGCAATAAACACAAAATTACACAGACTCTAATACAGGCTCCATTTTAAGACTATATAATGTGAAATTTCACCCTAAAGTCTCAAGACATTGAAGAAATAAAAATTGTGAACAAATTGTAAAAACTGTCTTTAAGTTCCCTAATTTAATTCTTCTACCCATGGAATTTACATTTTCAACAAATGCCAGTATGCTTTTCTTTTTAATTCTGCTAAAATGTTCACACTCGTGATGCTACTTTAACTGAGTGCTATTTTTAACAAAGTCTAGGGAGGAAGATTTACACTGAATAAAGCAAAAGAATCATTCCTCTTTGACTACAATAAAGACTGACTCCTTTCTGATTAGCTTAACTAAGGTAGAACAGAAATCACATGACATACCAGCAGCAATAAAACATTTTTTCTTAGAGCTTCTTTCTCATTGAATTACAGCTGTACTTTTAAGAAACTCTCCTATAAATTCTGTTTTGGCTGGACCAAAAGCTTCCTTAAGGGTCATATAGGTAGGTCAATCAACAGGTAGGTTTCTGGTAGAAAAAGAGACCTTACAAACATCTCTGGAATCACTCCTGAGATTCTGGCACAGAAAGCAATTATAACTCTATTTTCGCTCTGGTACAAAGTTCCTCAGACACGACAAAATGAACAAGAAAAAGAGGATTTAAAGGCTACATGATTCAAGTCCCAGCAGCAGCTCATGTTTTTAGCAGCAACCTCACCAAATCAATAAGAAAAACAAAAGAAAAAATTAAAAAGGAGGAGAAGATAGAGAATACATTAAATATCTTTAGGTAATCAGAGGTGATTAAAAAAGCTATCTGATACAATGTAAAGCTCCTTTCTAGTCAGCTCCCTTGCTATCAGAACTGTTTAGCAGGGCTATGCCAGTGTGCTCCATTCCAATAAACATCTTAGACTTGCAACCCTATTTCTATTCAAGCTTCTAACAAAAGCACTTCATAAACTTTTACTAAATAACTTTTCTTCATGTGTTTATTTGATTACAACAAATAAAAGAGTTTTCTGATTAAAGTTGACAGTTTTAGGCAAATATTGCACTATGACAGCGCTTTTTTTGCTATTTCAGCAATCTGACAATGCTATGCTAAATGATTTAAGATCCGAAACCTTAATGTTTTGTGCAAGAAAAAGAAAGGCTTCTAGATTAAGTGACAGTGATATATGTAGTTATTAAAACATTGGGGAAAAAAATTCTGCAGAAAACATAAATTTAATCAGACTGTTTAATTCACAATGAAACTACTTAGGGCATGGTGATTTTCAGGTAGGATCAAAATGTATACTTTCACTAAAAAGTAATATATAAACCTAGGAGTAAGCCATACTCAAAGCTAAGTTAAAATATGTCAAAGCAATTAGAACACTCAGTATTTTTTGCACTTTCAACACACTGTCCTACTAACATACATTAAAGTTGTTTCATTCTTTCCAGATACAGAAACACACAAATATAAACTTAAGGAAACTCCATTAATTTTGCTGAAATCAGGTGTTGGTACATGTCTTCCCTTTTACTGTTAGCTGATGCTACCCAGAATGTTCCTTCAACAGTAAAATCAGCCTTCATCTAAAAAGCTATGCCTTGCTTATACACTATTTCCATTTCAGCATTTTATTAGAATGTAGACTGCACAAGATTCTGGGATATGGCTGCTAAGACAGGATTGGAGCTCTGTACAGATAACTCCTCTTGTCTTGCTCTCCTGTGTCAGAAGGAGCTTCAGAATTACATAGACTCAGCTCTTTTAGCAAGCTTATAATAAATGAAAAAATTTTGCAGTAATATTAGGTCACTAGTGATTACTCTCATGTAATATATATGCCATATGTAGCACCACATTAAAAAGAAAAAGAACAAACCTCCTCTCAAACTGTGAAAGGTCTGTGAAATTGCCACAATGAAAAGACAGCACTATCCTCAACGTCTAGTTCTACAGGTGGAAAAAACCAATACATTCCCAATTTTTTTACAAATTGACAGTAAACTTTGACAGGTTGTGACTTGCAGTTTCTAAACATGCAAAAAAAATTTCATAATATTTGCACAGTGCTTTGAAATTTAATGTTGTATTAGTTTTCTAAATACCTTAGTTTTCATTTTGCCTTTAGGTAAGAAGATCTTGTAATTGCCTTGGGAATCAAAGCTATTTACATAAATTGGTGGATTTTCATGTCAACAGAAGTATATTGCATAAATAAATTATGAGATTCAAACAACATTTTTAAATGGTAAAAAGAAATTCTATTTCCCTCATTCAGAAAGTATGAAATACAGGAAAGACAATATTTTGCCTGATGGTTATTCTGTTACAGATCAAGAAGACTCTCAGGAGACAACATGGTTACTCACATTTTTTGAAATCACCAGTTTCTCCCCCTGGCTACTTAGCTAAAGTTCTTACCGTTCTTTATTTAAAAATACTAAAATCTGAAATGGTATGCAGCAAATAAAGATTACCTTCTGGACCTTACTGAAGTAATTCTTTAATGGCTAAAAAATGTTTTTATTTTTTAAACTCTGCTAGCTTCAGGAATCATTGTTTCCTCATATTCATAGTCTTCCAAAATGAAAATCTCATTTGAGACATGAGGGAAGCACCTTGGTGGTTCAGTTCACTGGGGAAGGACAAACTGAGGTTTTAGCACACCTGGGCTGTCTAAGGGCTGTTGCCTGTGGATTGTACTTTCCTACCCAGCTCTTTAGTAATCATCTTTTTATCTTCTAATTGCTGCTCAGTGCTCTGTTCAAGATTTGTATTTTTAATCAGGACAAAACTGATTTTTTCACTGAATTTAAAAAGATTCTGCAGCTTGCATATTTAGCAAATTAGTTCAGGAACTTTCCACCCTGGTTTCCCCATCAAAATTCAAAATTCCATGGAATTGAGAAATCTGTATAAGGATTGTAATTTGCCCAGACAAGCTGTGGATGCTCCATCATTGGAAGTGTTCAAAGTGAGGCTGGACAGGGCTTTGGAGCAACCTAATGAGGTGAAATATGTCCCTCCCTATGGCAGGAGGGCTGTAACTGGTTCATCTTTAAAGGTGTCTTCGAGCCCAAACCAGTCTATTATTTAGTGTGAATTCGTATCACAAATGAAAAAGCACTAACATGAGCTCATAATGCATCATATACTAATTTTAATTTCACATTTGGTGAATATTGAAATGTCACTAAACTGATACGCAATCTTATAAAAGGACTAAGGTAATTGGTAGAAAATTCTTTTCCTTCTTTACTAGTAAGACACTGTCTCACAAACTCATAGGCTGACTTGTCTAAGTCTTTTACCCGGAGCCAATCAAACTAAACTTCTGTATCTGACAAAGCAAGACACCAGCACCAAGTCAGTAAAAAACCCTGTATGCAGAGTTTTGAATTTTTTTTAATCTTTTAACTGTCTTTTAAGAGAATTTAATTATAAAATATATCTTATCAAAAGGCAAAACATTCAAAGTATGAATACAAATGGGTGACTTCTCTATTATCCATATTCATGATCCTTTGCTTGCTAGGTAAACAGCACTGATAAAAAGAATTGCTTTATTTCAATATTAATGTGTGGTATTCTCACACTCTCTGGTAGCAGAGAGACATGGCTTCTCCCAGGCTTGGCCTGGGAAAGTTCAGAGAAAGAATGAAAACAATTATTATCTTATCCCCTGCACCTCGTGTTGTGAAAGATGTTTACAAGAAGGCGTTGTTCCCTGCTTGACCGATAGTGCGAGAGAAGTTTCCTAAAGACCAATCAGATCTTAAGTTCACTATGTTTTCTGTAAGAGTGTGATTTTCTATTAATAAATGCCTTTTATGCCTTCTGAATCATGGAGTCAATATCTTGCCTTTGTCTGTCCCCTATACCACTCATGTAACAATTGGTGACCCTCTCCGTGTGACCGGGCACCAGCCTGAAAATTAATGTGAGAAAGAATTTACATAAGCAAATACTATAGACTTGAAGGGACTGAACAGTCTTTCTAACTTTAGGGCTAGGTAGGCTAGGACAAGAAAAGAAATCAAAATCCGTTAAAAACAATTCCTCAAACAAGAATATATATGTAGATATGTTTTGGTGGTTTGTTTACCCCATGACGTATAATTTTTGCACAATCCTCTGCCATTTTTCCATATATTAAAACATTGATGCTGTTGATCCGGGAACACAAGTGATCTGGATCTAAAGGAAAAAAAGCAAAAGTGATTCCAATCACTATATCTTCTCCAAAACAAAACAGCAGTGGAAAGAGATTTAAAAAACAAGCTGATCTACAGTGTAACATTTTTCAATTAATGTCCAAACAGGAAATGTGCTAACTACAGGTATATTTGCTCAGAATATTCTTCATAAGAGGATTAAAATGTGCCCGTTGTACACCAGTGTACAATTAAACAGAAATGAAAAATATTTCCACTTGGATAATTCAATGTATAGTGTTAGAGAGGAAATATTACCCAGTCATATTAACATAGATCCTATTGTAGAATCTATTATAAACTGAAGATATTCTACATTCACCTCTGCTAACACCAGCCACAAGCAGTGGCAGCAGGCAGATTCTGCACACCCGGGCCTGCTGCTCAGGCACAGGAGCCAGGAGGCTCAGAGGGAGCACATGATGATTCTCTAGCCACTGTAAGGAATAAGCTGAGAATGAAATGGAAGGAGATGGAAAGTCCCTTGAATCCAACCTATTACTTTTTTCATATCATTTATTACATTATGAAACAACTTAGGTCTTCCAAAGTGCTAATCTACCTACTGGTATTCACATACTTGAGTAGTTAGGTGAAATTTCCCTTCCATAAATGCTTAAATTAAAACAGAATGAAACACAAATATTTTGCTGCTATTCAAAATGCCTATATTAAAGGTGCCCTTATATAGTATATGCTATATATATTATGTGGTAACTATTATGTGTGTAATTTTTTTGGTCCTTCTTATGATAAGTTTGGTCCTTCAGTCTGAAACTACACTATTAAAGCTATACATATAGCTAATACATTCCCAGGACAGTCTTTTAAAAAATTATGCAACAAGAAGTCTACTGAAATATAAAGACTGTATTATTTCCATTAACTTACCTGGCATAAGCTTAAGATAAACTTTTTTTTTTTAGAACATGAACAGTTTTAGAGAGTACTTTAAATCTAACATTTTACTGAACATTATACAAAAGTATGATGTAGTACCATAAATTTAAAATTTATACTTAAATGTAGTACCTTGAACAACAACCTTGAACAAGTCCGTTCCATCTCCGAGTTTTGTTAATGGGTAGGAATGAGTAACTATCCCCTACAAAGCAAAAAAATAAAATAAAATGTTGTGAACTAAGACTGTATGCTTCTAAGTTACTGAAATACTGGTAACAGGTGAAACATCTGTAAGATAAAAAAGGCAGAATTTATGGAACAAGCACAAATTGCCATCTACATTCTTAACAGAAAACCAAAAACCAACTGCTATTAGACAGCGATAAAAAGCAACATTCTTGAGATATAACAAAGGAAGTATTACATACCAATACTATTTAGATGCTACTGACTAGATGATAAACAAGAAAACAGTAGCTATGGAACTATACATGTAACTTTTATTAGTTAGAAAAACAGCAAAATAAACTAGAATTTTAGCACAAAAGCTGAAAGGCATCTGAAGAGGTAGTGATCAAAATCTTACAAGAGATAGCAATTTGTCCAAAAATATTGACAAAGGATTACAACATAAATATCAGAACAAAATTGCAGTCAAGACATAATAGATGCATCTGAAGATAAATATTCTTCTGTGAAAAAAATACAGCCGTGAGAAGAGTATTACAAAGATTTGAGAAGAACCTACCTTAGCAAAATTTGCTCAAATTGACCCTTCCCTCACAAATCCTGCACTGCTTATTGAGCTCAGAAGTAAACTTTTTCCAACAGGGTTTTTCCAAAAGCCCTGACATTCCATATGCCACTAGATGCAAACTCAAACCGACCATGTACAATTCTTCTACTGCATGTGTCTCCTTCCTTACAAGACCTCACTCCCTCAGTTTGGTTCTATAGCTGATTTTGCAGCTGCAGATTTTAAGGTTTGGTTCAGATTTGCCACAGCAAATCGCAGAGAATGATGATAGAAGGTATCATGTTTAGTTAACAGACATGATGACTGAGGAGGTACAAACTCTGCTTGTGCTGTTTTTCCACAAATTTGAAACTTGCAGTTTTCAAAGAGGTGCCAGGAAGATAAAAACATGCAGAAGAATGAATGGACTGAGGCACACAAGTCAGACAGAACCGTCCCAAATGTTTTCTGTTGCTTTTCCCAAAACACATTTCATAAAAATCCTCCTCTGCCCTTCCCTCCTTGTCAAAGCAGGACCTGATCCCTATTTTGGCAGGTCTAGAGTGACAGTGTGCCACCACTAAGATAACCTAACATCAGTGCATTCTAAGGTTCACTTCAAGCTCAGCCTGCAGAACTGGATTTTCCTTCACATTTAATGGTGCATTAGCACCAGCTTTATCAGCTCTCCAGTTATGCTGCTTATGCCAAGCTGTTTAGTCACCTACTAATCCATGTCAGCAGCAGCATGAAGTTCTCTTAACATAAGGTAGAAGTCTGAGAAAGATATTCTACACACTTTCCCTTTCAGAATCAGCTATAGCACTGCATGTATGCTTTAAATCATAGTCTGGTAGTAATTGCTCTGCTTTCCAAATGGAAACATTTATTTTGGCAGAAACATTTTTTAATTTATAATGCATTTTTGTCTCCTTCACCACTTTCTTCTGAACAAGAATCCCTGTTCTTCCACATCAGGGCTGCTTGCAGACATAGCTCCTCAAAGCAGGTAAGTCTATGTATAGTGCAGGTGAACAGGGACAGGAAACTACACCCTGAGGAATAAACCCCGTTTGCTAGCAGCAGTGGTTATTGATGTTTCCATTTGTTCCTTTACAGGACCTGAGGGAGGCTGAATCATTCTCAATCAAATCACCTCCTACACCACTCAACTGCTGCCTGCTTCCAAACAGGGCAGCTCTGTTCCTTCGCTATACCGAAGTGCACCACTCCTGGCATCAATTTGACACCACAATGATCCAGTGCACAGTGAGAGTAGCAGAAAATTATCCCCTCTACAGCAATATGGATGGTCTTCTGCCAGTTTCCTTCTCATGAATGGACTCAATCACAGGGTCACATAAGCACTAGATTTGGAACTGAGAATATACACCTACGGTAGCAAAAATGTGTCTTTCGGATACAGAAAAACATTACATCGTTCAGCTTGTATTTTTAAAATGTTTGTGCCATTTTTTGAAGGATTCAAGACAAGGTTTTCTGCAGAACCAAATTGCTGTAATTTTTTCCTCGTTTTTTTTTTTAATTAACAAATTGAAAGAAAGCCTGGGTTAATGCTGATTTCCTGATACATAAGTATCAGGGATGCCTAAAACGATTCTCAGAGCCACAGACAAAAAAAGTTAAACAGGATTAAAAAAAGAACACACTGAAGAATTGACATTGTGTTTTACAGAGAATAGCTGTTTTAGTAATGAAAAAGGTTATTTCTGAATTTCACTAGTATAGCAGGATTGTACTTCCAATCTCAAATACATTTGGGATTACTGTCAAATATAAGTGCATACTTGGTAATGATAAAAAAAACTAATTGTGTCTTGATGCTGGTAGTTGCTACAAACAACACTTCTCATAAAACTGGATATTGCATAATTTCATACAAAAGGAGAACTGCTTTAGAAGTTTTTAACAGGATCTTTAACAGGACTGAGGTGCTTATTACTATTTCTTTTAAACAAAATACCACTTAATCTCCCCCAATCCCTCCATTTTCAGCAAAGCATTCTGCATATTAATGTGTTTTTAAATTGGTCCACAGCTTATAAACTCTGAAGAGAGAAACTCCTACAAAATTTTAGTCCAATAACATAAGAGAAAGGGACAGGACTGTGAATCAATGACAAAGGTAAAAGCAACATGCAGTGAGGTTCAAAAAGGTCATAATTTTCTACTGCTTAAAGATATGCAACAGATGAACACAAAGACACACAGTTGCAGAAAGTTACCAACTGAGCTGGAATACGAAACTGCCTTGCTAATGTAACAGGAGTTATTTCAAAGCAAGACAAAATTTTTTTACTGGTCGGTTTACCTCAATGTATTTGTTGGTATGATCACAGCCTTCTTGCAAATGTTGCAAATTCTCCTTCTGCAAATGGCTTGGCAGTGGAGTCCCAGATTGCCCTTCAATGATCTTCAGCAACTGAACAGGCATAGCTGCTTTATCTAAACAAAAAATCATAGATAGTCCTGAATCTCCTTATTTTGTTCCAATTAAGAGTTACTAGACGTTGCATCTTACTCAGAAGGGGAATATTTACCTATTTCATAACAAGACAGTTTCATTATGTAAAACTAAGAATTTTCAGAGGGATTAGCCTCATGTCTTAGTACCATACATAGCAAGAAGAAAGCAACATTTCCTTGGCGATATACAACCATCTAAATCACTTGATTTTTCAAACATTCCAAAGCACCATAAGTGGCAATAAAGTATTACTTTACGTATAAATAAATAGAAATACATATAAATGCAAAGGGTCATGTAAACAGTGTTAATATTTTACGTACAGAAATGTAGATAAAAACCATGCAAAGACTTTGAATTACTCCTTCCCCAGCACAACGTCATGGACAAACAGTCTGCATATTAAGTTTTTTCCCTAAAAGAAAATTTGACTGCAAGAAATTAAAACATCTGTCATTTTAACTGAAAATGAACAAAAGATGCTTATGAACAGATTGAAAATTTTTTATCAATGAATCAAGAAAAGAAAAAATAATAAAGATAATAAGATGGGTATCTACAGATGCTAAGTATGGAAGGCACTCAGAACAAGGTAAGAAATGTATGACTGTAGCATCTGTGGTCTGCCCTCACTGTGCTAAGTCGGTGAAATAAATTAATAGTGACACTCTTATAATGCTGAGAATAGGGGGGAGGAAGAGTAGTCTATTGCAGTGAAGTTACACATAAGAGAAATTGAAAAAAGTGCTCTAGCAATAAGTAGCTACTGCTGTATTTTCTCACTACATTGTCATCTCATTTCTTCTGGGAGTATCTTTGTCTTTGCAGTATAATTTTTATTTCAAGTGGGTACCCACAGAAAAGCCGCAACATTATCAATCTTCTGTTTGCAGTAAGTTTTAATAAACCAAGCAAAAACCAATTTCTGCTTTCTGAAAATTCAGATGGCAGTATTATAGCCACAGCCCTAATTTCAAGCAGTGTTACCAATTTTTATGGTAGTAAAGAACTGGAAATAAAGTATTTCCTATAGTTTTGAATGGATACAAAAACTTGGTATTCTACTCAGTAAAAGCTTAAACTACATTTCAGATACAGTTCAAGAGAGTTTTTGCAGTGCTAAGCAGATCGAATTCCTACAACATATTTAGTTATAATTAGATGGAATTGGGAAACCATTGCAAAATGGAAAGACCAGTGAATCATAAGTTACAAACATAAGTCAACACATACAGGTGCAGAGAGCAAAATTATACACATTCTTTTAAAAAGTACCTTATTCTTCAGAAAAATCAAAAATCCACCTTATTGTTACTCCAGTATCCAAAGATATCAGACTTCACTAATAACTCATGACTATTTCTCTTGTGAGCAATCCTTCCCCATTTTCTAGGAAACTCCCCAGTGCTGTTATCCTTGTCTAACAGATATAAGCAAGAAGTCACAATCATTCATGACATATCGACAGAATACTTTGGTTCGAGGATGTCTCAGCTGCAATGGCACAAATAGGGTGACTAGCTTTTGTTTTTTCCTAGCTTCCAATTTACATGAGGAGAGAGGCAGAAATGAAGCATTATGAACTGACCGCAATCCCCATTTT
This sequence comes from Dicaeum eximium, assembly GCA_013396995.1. Taxonomy (NCBI): domain Eukaryota; kingdom Metazoa; phylum Chordata; class Aves; order Passeriformes; family Dicaeidae; genus Dicaeum; species Dicaeum eximium. The sequence continues at coordinate 324,937 of VWZP01007297.1, forward strand.
CTGTCCCCTGCACTGCTCAGGGGAAGAAATTGATAGAGAAACTGGAGTGGAGCTAAGCCCAGAAAATGGGAGAGGTAGGAGAAAGGTCTTTAGATTTGTTCTTATTTGTCATTATCCTACCCTGATTTGATGACCAGTAAGTTAAATTACTTTGGTTGAGTCTCTTTTGTCCATGTAAATGGTGAGTGATCTCCCTGTCTCAACCTGCAAGCTTTTAGTTGTATTTTCTCTTCCCTGTCCTCCGGAGGGGAATGATAAGAGTGGCTTTGGCAGGCACCTGGCTTCCAGCCAGGGTCAATCTATGAGAGCACAGAGCTGGGAGGTACAGCACCAGACAGGCTGCAATTTCTGCTTCAGCTGAAGGAGAAGTAAAAGCCTGCTACAAAGGTGCAGATGCTGTTCCTGCTTTGACTAGTGAGGTATTAGAAGCTAGAATTTCTGTAAGATGTTACTAAATGAGGCTAAAAAGGATGCCTTTATCTGTATGTTTCCAAACACACCACGACAGCACTGTCATTAGCTTACTAGGATTTCAAGTCTCTAGTGAAAAGAGCAACTAGAAGATTTACACAGTTTTTCAATTCAAAGTATCTACTTCACAATTTATTCTAGCAGACTGAGAAGCTGATCTATTCCACCCAGAAAGAGTCAACTTCAAAGTTAATCAGCAATATTGATCTTCACCCAGCAACAGTATAATGAGCCAGGGAGTTATACAACATAACAGATTAACAATTTTTTATCCTGTTTCTCTCTGTTACACTACTTGAGCAATTAAAAATAGATTTTTCTGGTTTGTTTTTTTTTCCCCCATGAAGATGTCTTAACAACACAGAGCACTGTAAATAACATTCCAGTAGAAAACAAGTGGGGTGTTTTTACAGATCTTAAACTCCTATATATAAAACTAAGGTCATGTGTTTTAACTGCTAATCTCTGAAGCTTTCAGATTCTTGTTCGCAGCAACTAAAAACCAAAGATATGAGTATCCAGTTCTAAGAGTTATAAATTTTCCAAAACAAACGACAGAGCATTGGTTTTCAAAATCGACATGAAGATATTGTTAGTGCCGTGCTTGGTGCTGCCAACTCCTCTGGAGAGCAATTAAGTGAAAATAAATAAGTTTTTCAAATACCTTTCTTGCTCTCAAAAGCCTAACACTAACAGGAATCATTCCAACTTAAGCCTAAGAAGCCCTCAAATGGTGTAAACAGAGCTACAGAAAAGGACGGATATTGAAAAAAGAAAACCAACAGAGAGAGAGAAAGAAAGAAAAGAAAAGAAAGAAAGAAATGGTGTAAATAGAGCTACAGAAAAGGACGGATATTGAAAAAAGAAAACCAACAGAGGGAAAGAAAAGAAAGAAAGAAAAGAAAGAAAGAAAATTAAGAAAGAAAACAAAGAAACAAAGGCAGGCAGGCAGACAGCAGCATGGGACACTCCTTGAAGAGGAGTGAGACACAACACATACACAGAGCAGAAGGAAGAGGACTGTTAACTACAAATACCTTTTGCCTTCCAGTAATTAAAGTGACAAAAATATGGAGAGTGAGCAACCAAAAAGCTTAACAATTTTAACAAAGAATTATATGAAAGGACGTAGTCTGTTTAAAGTGGACTATATACTGTATATAGGATGTAATCCACAATTTAACACCCCCAGAGAGAATGTAATTATGTATCACGCAAGTGAAATATAACACTGAGGATGGCTATAGTCTTAGGTGCTGCTCTGCCCTATCCTTGACATTCTGCCTACTAACTAGAAAATTTAGTCCTTTCTCTACTACCAAGAAATACTTCAGTCATACACAAAAATTACATGAAGAGAATAATGTCATTTTGGGAAACAGAAGAGAATAAAACACGTGACTATGTGGACTGCTGAAGGAAACCTCACCACAGTCTCATGAAGAATGAAGGAATAGCCAAGAGCATCAGCATCTTATTGATGGTCAGTCACAGTGGTAGATACCTGAAGCCCCTGTAAACACAAATACTAGTCAGCGCAATATTTGGGCTAATTGTGCAACAGTTAAAATAATTACGAAGTAAGTCATGCTTCATTTAAAAGCACACACCTGTGTAAACACAGCCATATATTCCTACTATATTTTATGCAACACTTTGTCAAAAAGATGAACATTTGTGGCTTGAACAGAATAGGCAGTACAAAACTACCACAAACCCAACCTGCTGTCACAAGACAAAGCTTTTGTCATGGAGCAGTTTTAATGAAATCAGGAAGACCATCAGTGAACAAAGAATGTGGTCTGTCCAGAATTTTTTCAAAAGTCTAATTCTGTAATTTATTAGTTCCTTGAGAATTCTCCTGAAGTGAAAACATCATGTCAGATTAACTAAAATAGAAGGAGAAATCAAGTCAGTAGCGTGACACATCTTATTCCCTTAGCTGCAAGGCTTCAGTTTGCTCTTGCTGCAGATCTTCGGGCACTCATCTTTTTTTGGGAAGTATGTCCTCGGCTGCTCTTGCTCTTAATTACAGAGTTGATATTTAGTTTCCTTACAATACAACTAGGTTTCTCAAGCAAACAAAATTTCCTTAATTTCAGATTAAAATTTACTCATCTGACATTGTGCAAAAGAGACTACAGTCTGACATTACCTGAGGAAAAGGGATTCTTACACAGCCATTATTATCTCAACAGCACTTCAGCTCTAGAAAGCAGCAATGCACTGCAAAGCAGCGGCCTCAGGAGGACAGGGCTACTCTGCACATCCCACACTCGACACGATATGAACCAACCGCTTCAGAAACTCACTCCACCAGTTACAAAAGCCGAGACCTTTAAAACCAAGCCATCAGCACAAGCGTATTATCAACAAACTCCCCTTTCGTTTTGCTCAGTGCCCGGAAAGAAACTTCTAAAGCCGCGGAGCGCTGTGCGGGCACAGTTCCCGGAGCACAGCCCGTGTGCAGGGCGGCTGCGGGCGGAGGGAAGCAGAGCCGGGCCCGCAGAGCCGCCGGGCCCCGTGCGCGGCCGATCCCTGTTTGTCCCGGTCCCGCTCCCTGTCCCCGTCCCTGTCCCACCGCCTGCGCCACTTCCGCCCGCCCCGCGCGCCCGCCGCGCACTGCGCATGCCCGGGCGGAGCACGCACGCGCAGCGGCGGCGCCGGGCACACCCGTCCTGCAGGGACAGGGACAGGGACAGGGACAGGGACAGAGAGAGGGCTGGGACAGGGACAGGGACAGGAACAGGGCGGGGAGTGGGAACAGGGACGGGCTTGAAGCCACTTGTGCTCTCCTCTTTTCTCTTCTGCATCTGTCTTTCCATCTCTGTAAAAGATCTGTTTAGCAGTTAAAACTACGGTGAAGTTGAATCATGGGAAGGTTATGCATTATAGGTGAACTAAATGAAAACATTTCATTTGGAAACATCAAGTTGCACTCCAGATTAATTGAAATGGTTATTTGATCTTCTCCTCTTAACTTCTATCCTTTTTTGCTGTTTCTTTTTCCAGTTACTTTTTTAGAAATTTACTATTAGATTCTTTCTACAAAGTAATCTTAAACCTAGAAGAATTGGGAGTTCTTACGCCCCGTCCTGTATATAATCAAAAGAAAAAAAAAAAAAGGCAGCCGGCTGTCACCGTGTCCCGGAGCCCTGGGCCCCGGTGTCTCCGTGCCCTGGTCCCCGTGTCCCCGTGTCGCTGCAGCCCCTCGTGCAGGAGCCGTGCCCCTCCTGGCCCCCGGCCGCTCCCAGGCCGCCGAACGGGCCGGTCCGTGCCGGCAGCGGCCGGGCCCGTGTGGGGCAGCCCGTAAAACGTGGACGCCGCGGCCCAGTTCAGGCGAACTTAAAAGCTGTCACCTGCAGAAAGTTAAAAAATACGGAGGGAAAGAACACCCTGCTGCTTTCTGGCGGCTGTTGTTTGAACGGCTTTGGAAAGCAGTATTCATCACTGACAGCGACACGGGGTCCCTGAGGCTTGCTGGTGTTTGGATGCTGCGAGTTGACACATGCCAAGATCCCACTGACACATGCCAAGATCCCATTTGCAGTGCCTGCCAATTCAAAATTACAGCGTTCGTGGCTCAGCATTGCAACAGTGACGCTTTTTCCTTTAGAAACTTCAGCTTTGTGTCCCCAGCACTTCAGAGAGACGTCTGCTGCCAGTCTGCTGCCAGTCTATGGTCTCTCTCTTTCCAAAACAATCCCTGCAGTCCTGAATATCTGGGACAGCTTTCTTTTTCTTGTTTCTCATCACTTAGTGATTTTACAAAAGTCCCACTGGAAACAATTTTCTCCTTTCTCTACCTTTAAATCATTTCCTTCACAACCCTCCTCCTTCCTGTTTTGGAACTCTTTTAGTTATGTCTCTGGAGTGTTTTATGGTTACACTTAGAATTCAAATCCATTTCAAAAAATAGAACTTGGATCCATCCATGTTCAGGAAGCCTCTGGGGGGACATCTATGCTTTGTACTCATTTTCACCGTTGACAACCTTTTCTGGAACAGGCTTCGTTTCTTTGATCATCACAGTTCTCAATAAATTTTAATCCTGTAACTTCCATTGGGTATTGATGTACTATGCTTGATTATGAACAAAAATACTATTAAGACCTTGTTATACAGGCATGATAAAAGTAGCCCACAGTGAGAGCTAAGACAGAGCTGGGAATTTAAGCACAGCTGGTTACAGTGGAGGACTGATGATCTGCAGTTTGAAGAGTCAGCTATAGCAGATAGGCTTAGAAGATTAGTGTGGCTTGCCCACATCCTTTGTTTCCATCAAAAGATTTTGAGAAATCAAACTTATCTTTAGGCTATAAAGTTCTGTCAAGTGAGCATTTCTGTTGGAATATTGTCTGTCTTCTTTTATGATCTCTATTTTTAAACCTACATTTTGAAAACAATAGTTTTCCATATAGAAAATAGTAAGAAAAATTCATCAGCAAGAAAAGATCATGAAGTGGTAAAGGATACATTCAGAAATTAACCATTTCTAGAGCCTTATGTCATTCAGGAAAAAAATGGATAATTTGAAAGAATATGGTGAGGAAATTGTGCTTTTAACCCACTGATGCAATTCTCTTTTCTGTTAGGCTTCTTTTTCTCATGTCTGTAAAAGATCTGTTTAGCAATTAAAATTATGGTGACGTGAAATCATGAAAGGCTTATACATTATCGGTGAATTAAATTAAAATCGTTTGGAAACATCAAGTTGCACTCCAGAGTAATTTAAATAGTTACTTGATCTTCTCCTCTTACTTCTCTTCTCTTTTGGTGCTTCTGTTTCCAGTTATTTTTCTAAATTTACTATTAGATTCATTCTATAATTGTTATTAAACCTAGAAGAATTGGAGTATTTTATGTCCTGTATATAATCAGAAGAGAAAAACTGAGAAAAGATGTATATAAGCAAAATTTTTTATTTTGATAAAAGAATACCCTAGTTTTATGTATCAACAAAACAATTGGGTCTGCCAAAAATTTAGCCTGAAACCTGTTTTTCTTTAATTTTAATCTTGCTTTTTGTGGTAATTACCTTCCTCTTCACTTACTGGTTTTAATTCAAGAAATTTTATGAGAAGTTAGATTAATTACCTCAGAAGGTGATTTTTAATGTTCCAGTAAGTGTGTGTATTCTCATACTACTTGCAGTAATCTTGAAATGTGCTGCAATTTATATGTATCGTAATAGAAAATAGTACCTCTGCAGAGGTACAAAAAATCACCAAAAACCATAATTCTGATCTTAATGTTGGTTTGCTTTGTGGCTTTTAATAAACTACTTGTGCTACAAAATGAAAGTCCATAAATAGATAAGAGGGTAGGGTTATTTCTTGAGCCCATGTTTTGTCATGGGGTCCTCATGTACGTTACACATGCCCTTAACCAGTTTAAGGATCCTTGGAAATCCCAAATTGAACTGAAGTTCAGATCTCACTGAAAATAATAAAAACTTCCTATTCATTGAGGAAGACAAAAGGTCCCCTGTGCATCAAAGTTGTATGTAACATAAGACATTCAATTAAAGCTTTCAGGACTAGGAGCCTAATACATTAAATCAATACCTAGTCACAGGAGCTTCTGAAGACTGTTCTCTTAATGAGGCAGACAAGGGTTTTGGAAACTAGCCTTGAGTTCATGGTTTGGAGTTTTTTTTTAAAGAACAAAGAAACAATCCCAAAACCCCCCAAAAGCTTTTTCAAGTATGTTTTTCCAAACACACATTGCAGTGTCAGTCAGGTCCTCAAGCAATATTGAAAATTCTATCTCTTCAATCTTATTTCCCTCCGATATCTTAGTAAACAGTAGCAAAAGAATTATCCTATAGGAATACAGGCTATTTTCATTAGCAGCTGTCTTGATATAAGGTTTTCCAAGTTCAGCATGAGACATTTCACAGCCTAAATGCAGCCCTTTCTACTCCTTTGGCTTTGCTTTCCTTTGATGATAGCACTTGATTTTTACTTGAACTTTTATGGATACCTGCCAAATTCAGGCAGAGATCCTTTGCAGTAATCTGAAATGATGTGTTGCTTGCTAGAATTTATAGGCTGAGAGAAGTCAAAAATCCATATTTCTTAAAATTACAGAAATTATTACAGCATATATGTTTAAGAATTTCTAGATGATTTCCAGGAATTATTTTTTATTAATTGCATCTTTATAGAAGTAGTTAATGTGTAGTCACTCAATAAGAAATCATATGACTATAGCATGCTTCTCATTACATAGTACTGTGCTTAAAGAATTTTTCTTCTGTAAGGAACAGTCAGACCCATGACTTGCTGGGAAATCTGAAATGCAGAGACCAGAATTAGAGTATTTTGAAATAAGTATATATGAGGTACTAAAATAAGTAATTCTTTGCTCTTTGTCTTATATTAGTGTTCTGTGTGATTGAAGCTCACTTACATGTGTATGACTTAATGTAGGTGTAAAAGTAAATAGAGCATATGTTTATAAGTATTTAATGGGTATGTTATGATAATTTAAGAAGCAAGATTTGCAGAGGAGGATAAATCTTTTATTAGACCAAATTGTTTAGGTTATGATTTGTATAAGTTATGTGATAGCACAGAACACTGTCACAGACTTACTGATATTTCAGTAGCTCAATCACTGAGCAGATTCATGACTGGCTCCCTCATCAGAAGCCAGCTTTAAATAACTCACTAATGGAGTATTGGATGAAGAAAGACTCATTTTGAGCAGGAGACAATTTTCTTCTGTATCTAGGAGATAAGGAAAAAGAAATGGGAGAGGATGCAGGGAAGAGCAAGAGATTGAATGTAGGCAAGGAAATTAAGAAAGTCTCCACTAATGTGATCCTGGAGACACATCTGCTCGTGGCAATTCTGTAGTCCAGCAGCTCTAAAGTGTATCTGAAAATCTGCAAGTTTGCTTGTGAAAGGTGATATGTGATACATGGAGTCTTTTGCAAAGGATTCTTGTGCCACTGGCGACTTCAAAACTTATTGGGGTTTTGAGCATTATTAAAGTAAATGCTAAGAAAATATATTCAGTTATTACATTTAGTGTAAATTTTGTAAGCTGACACTAAGTTGTTTGAATTCAGTGCTAGTCTTTTCATTGGTTCCAAAGGTTTCCTATTTATTGAATCGTCACAGATACTGCAGATTAGATTTCTGTTTGCAGGTATTAAGTATACTTCTTTGTTTAAAATGAGACATTTTTCTTTTCTAAATTTAATACACTCATTAAATATGTTTGCTTGGTGGTTGTGTTCTTAGTTAATTTTCTTAGCAATAGGATTTTATTTTCTAATAAGGCATCTACCCAAAAACCTTCTGTAGAAATCAACAATGGAAATTCATTATCTCTTTGCATAGTAATTTCTCTGTATTTCAGTTGAAATACTCACTAGCTCTAAGAATGGTGAAGTACTGTCCTTTATTCTAAAGCCTCAGCTGTCTGATTACCTATAGAGGTTTGTGCTTCTTTCATTGGTGGTTGTAAGCTTACATTGACTAAGAAGTCTTCTGCAAAAAATAATCTGATATATATAATTTCCCAAAGAGTTGATGCATTAGTGTGATGCATATCCTGGGAGTAAGATAACAAAAAGAAACCCCTACACTTCAGAAGCACTGGATTTTTTTCATTTGCTGGAAACACAGAAATAAAACCAGGGATGTATTAAGATATTTTGTGAGAAAAGCAGAACATTTATAACTACAAGGCAATTAAAAACAAAGTGGCATCACTGGAGTGTTGTAATGTTGGATGTTAATCTTTTCATGTTGGAGCATTTCTTTGAATACCCATTTATTGCATGTGAATTTTGGTTACATGTGCATCAGTTGTAGACAACAGTGGACAGGAGTCCAGGAATATATTTTCAAAAAACTCATTGAAAGAGCTTATTAAAGGGTGCAATTATGTGAATGCAGATAAACAGAACTATTTCTAAAAAAACTATTTATGCATTACTTGTAAAACAGTAAAGTGTTTCTTCTTCTGTTATCTTCAATAATGGAAGCAATTTCTTTTGTATGAACTGTACTAAAACCTGAGGACTTTTTCCTAAGAAAATAGTCTTTAAATAGAACTCTTTGTGAACCATTTTACCTGGAAAATTCAAATTCTTCCATTTCAAGAACGAAAGTCTAACTATGGTTATTATCACAGGCATCGCTTTCCTCACTGTGAAAATCTGTAGTTCACCATGAACTGAAATAATTGTGTTTAACAATGTAGTGGTGAACAAAAGACCCGGTCTTCACCCACCAGGTTTGTAGTCAAAATACACTGAGAAAAAGAGAATTGGAGTTAATTTAATATGTAGTGAGCTACTTACTTTGAAACCAAAAAATATGTCAAGAAGCTGAAGGAGACTTGGGAAGAGATGTTACTGGGAAGCTTATTCCTATTAAGTTATTTAGCTTTCATGCGTGTGATGATGGTGCCAGTTTTCCAGACATCATTGAGTGCTCCAGCCTGGAGAAAACTTCTATACATAAAATTAATTATAATTTATTAAAATATGGAGCTTTTGGGGTATATAAAATAGCCCAAAAGCACAAACCCCATTTATTCACTTCTTGAAAATCATTCAGCTATTAGGGGTCAAATCTGATAATTCTGTCTTCATTGACTACGGCAGGATTTTTCCATATTTTTTTCACCTGTTTTTTCCCTGTTCGCATTTAATTCTCAATTCATTTTTGCATCAATCTATTTTTTAATGATACATTTATTTTGGCTTTCAGTAAAATAAAAGTAAAAGGAAAATGAAATTGAAATTAAAATTAAAATTAAAACAAAGGAATTTAAAACCTGTGTCTTAAACAGAAGGACTTTATCTAGTCACACTAGTTCACCTAGTCACATGTTCACCTCCTGAGATATTCTGAATGTTTTCTAAGAGATCCTTAATTCAGGTTTTAGCTCAAAGGATCTTAACTGTTTTTCAGTACCCTGAAGCTAAAGCACTGGGTATCCAATGCTCTTAACCATATCAGCATCAACATTCCATGAAAAACTGAACAGCATTTGCTCTACCGGGAATAACGGACCACCTTATTTTAAAATGTTTATAACTTGGAAGGTGTTGGTCTTCAGTCTTCCAAACATTTTTGCCTGTTTATTTTCTTGGGTTAGATGATTACTTTTTAAAACTTTTTGTTAGGGGAAAACAGAAACAGTATTTTCCAAAACATGGTAAACATAAACCTTATTTTACATTTGGAAACAGCCAAAGTATTCACAGTGAGGCAAAATACGCCATTTGTTTCTTGACCATGACAGAAATTAAAGTCTCCCTCAGCAACTGAATAAGAGGTAAGCACAAGAAAAACTGACCTCTGTGTTAGTATCTAACAGTTTAATGATGAGTTTGCACTCATCTTTCCTTCTAGAATTTATGTCATGGCTTAGGAATGGTACTCCCCAGTTCAGTGCCCCCACCAAGACTCTCCAAACCATGCTCCACTCTCTCTCACTCCCCTTTTTTCCCCTTTCCCTCCCCTGCAGTGGGATGGGGAGGAGAAGAACAATTTTCTGGGAACAGCAATGAAACAAGAAAATGAACAGTAACAGCAACAATACTAATGACAGAAAATACAACAAAAGAGGTTATTCACATGGAAAAAAAACCACAATAATGGACAATACCAGCAGGCTCCCTCCACCATGTATTTTGTGACCAGCAGTCACCTCTTCTCCTCAGAAGAGTGTCCCTTTCTCTTGCCCCCAGCAATGACATGAGGTGGTATAGAATATACACCATCATATGACCCAGCCATGCCCTCTCCCAGCTACTGCAAAAAATTAACCCTGTCCTGGCCAGAGCCAGAACAGCATAACTCAAAAGTGCTTGTGATTTCATCCACTACTGCTCCCATTTTTCAGAGTGCAGCTGTGTTGTACTTGATGTTTCATATTCTTCTGGACTTCAATGGGACTTAAAGCCACATGGAATCCTGTGGAAATCAGGATTTTTCAGCTGTGTCAAGACCTTATATAACAGACTGCTGAGCTCTTGAGAGGTACTACATGAGCTCAATTTCCCCAGAAATCTCAGGGCAGATGTTCAGGCTCTGCAGAGATAGGAGAATATGCTGGTACAACCTTGGCAATGGTCTGGTTGTCGTGCTCTGTAAAATACAGCACACTGAGGAAGGATGGTAAATTGAAGACTCTTAATAATAGCAGATACTGATAATGTTGATTCTTCATTGTCCTAAAGAAGTATTTTGTTGAATTGAAGAAAATGGTTAAAAAATAAGATGCAGTCAAAAGGGACAAGCAAAAGATACTGCACTTAAACAAAAATAGTCACAGTGTAAATACACAAGGATAAACAATGGGCTGGTGGCAGTTCTGTAGAGAAGAAAGGAATGAATCACAAGTGAGTCAGACATCATTCTGTTCTAAAAAAAAAAAAACCCAAAAAAATTCACAAATTGCACAAATTACCTGTAAGGTGCATAAAATAGCCTTCCTATTCAGGAGTTCTGATAAGCTGAAGTAATGCATCATGTTTCTGTCACAAAGCCTGAATAACAAAACCCCATAGGACTGTTGGAAGCATTCTGAACGACATCAGTGTAAATGAGGAAAGGCTTAGGAAACATGACCACCAGAGATGGATGGAAAGAGTTGGGGTTATTTAGCCTAAAATTTTTCTAATGTGGAGTCATGTATGTATAAAAAGAGAAGTATTTTTTTTAAAGAGTATTTTTGTGTGTCTGTGTCCATGGTACAGAGGAGAAGAAGCAATAACCTTAAATTCTGTAGTGAATTATTTATATTTGACAATAGGATAGACTTTATGACCAAAAAAAAATTAATGCTGAGGCATGGAATAATTTTTCTGAGATCTGCATTACTAAATGGATTTTTTGCGCCGGGTTAATAAAATATTTAGTTTAGCTAGATGATTTGTCTCAGAGTAGATGAATAGATAGGTAAGATACCTTCTCAAGGTCAGTTTAACTCTATTCTTCTATGATTCTTTAAGATTTGGCTTGAAACCTTTGCTTAAATTTAATAATTTTTTAAAGCTGTATTATTCTCAGTTACCATTATTCTCAGCTCTTTATGAGAACTCAAAGTAATCATTAGACAAGGATGGAAATTTGTTCGTATATAGACTGTGAAATATTTACAGTTTGTTGCTTTTTTGTGACTTAGCATATATTCATTGTAGTTGATTGGATGTGATTAATATGAGCTTAAGAGCTGCCATTTAGTTTTATTTTAAACAGCTCTTGATTGTTCACTGCCCCATTTTCATGCTACATTGGTTCTTTGTTCTTTTTTGTATATTGACAATATCATTCAGTTTTGTGGTTTCTGTGTTTTAATGTTATTAGTTTAATTGCCATTTTTAGATAACATAAAAATCTACAAAGTGCTAAGAAGTTTCAAAAATAGATTTTAAAATTTATTTGATAATTTGATGAGTAGCAGAAAGGACTAAGCATTGTAAAGAGCGTTTTCTGATATATCATAATTACAATTGCATTCAACTGAATTGATAAGACTAGGTGCTCAACCAAGCATCTAATTATTTTTGAAAAATTGCAGTTGGATGCTACATTGTGACATGGAATATAGACAAAGCTTCCTGATACTGACTTCTGCATCTCTAAGAAAGCAGTCAAGCATGAAGGAGCACAATAGCACAACAAATTTGGAGCTTGCAGCTTCTGCTAATAGAAATAGTGTTTTCTTAAATTAGATGGTCAAATTATTTGCATATATTGATTAATGTTATTATTTATAACAGATGTCCAAGGTAGTGTTTTCTAAGAAAACAGGACACTCTTCCGGAAAGACATTAGGAAGAGTCATGTAGATCACATTTGTCTCAACCTCGGTGAATGTGAGTATTTCTTTGCTATTTTCATGCAAATCTTTTGTGTCATTCAGTTTGTAGAATATTGCAATTGATCAAACACTGTACATGTGAATATATAATCTCAAATGTGAAGCTGTCTCTGAAGCATCTACAGCAGTGAGGATGGCAGTTTTAGCTTCTGTGTGACTTAGTGGAATACTGTAAACAAGCTTCATTTCTATGTAAGAAGGGGTACCACTAAGGAGGTCAGCAACATTACAAAAAAGATAATTACCAAAAAGGTCTGTGGTTGACTGGTCCTGGCTGGTAGCCAAGCACTCGCACAGCTCCTTCTCTCTTCTCACCCTCGGCATGGAAGAGCAAACAGAACAGAAGATAGCTCGTGTTTCAAAATAAAGGAGGTAACAGTTGCTCTGGCAGGCAGAGTAGACTCAAACTGGGCAAATTATTTATTGCAAATTAATATAAATACTTAATTATGCTTTCAGGTATTTAGATACAAAAGTAAAACAAGGAAAAGCCATAAAACATTTAAGGAAAATACACCACTCCTTTTCCCAAGCTTCCTATCAGGCACCTCTCACCTCTCAGCTTGTTACGGCTGCAGGTTGTGCTCGGTACTTTCAATGAGACAAGGGATCTGGTGGTGGGGGGTGTTTGCAAGTCAGGATACAGTGGTTCCTTTCTGGTGCTCCTTTGCTTTTTCCTCTGCTTTGGCATGAGCCTTCCACAGGCTCTGTGCCTTTGGGAATATATGCTCTGCTGTGGAACAGCTCCTGCCTCTCTGACCTCGGTATTCTCTTGCTTTTCCCTCACGTTCCCTCCACCTATCTCTGCTCCCTCATTGTCTCCATGTTCCCTCCTCCTCTTGCAAGAGTTTCCATTCTTTCATAAAAACATTTTTGTGGAGGCAACACCAAATTCAGTGGTGGGATCATCTTTGGCCTGTGATGGGTGGAGAGCTATCTGGAAATGACTGTGTCCAATGCAATCCCTGACCTTCTCCACAGAGGCACCCCTGCAACTACTCACCCCCAAAACCTTGCCACACCAACATAAAAGGTTTTATCCACATTGCATTTACAAACAGAAAATCCATATCCTCTTGTCACTTTTTAAGAACTGAATAGATTAATCAGAAATCTGAAGTTCTACTTGCTCTCCTTTCTTCTCAGCCTGTCTCAAAGCTTTTAAATTAAACAAATAATATATAAAGTGTGTATTTTTTAGGTATTAGTCTGACTTATGGGGTATTCAATAGTTATTGCTATGCATTGACAATGACAACTTCATTTATATTGACATCCAATTCTAAATTTCTTTCAGGATGAGCAAATTTTACTCTTATTTATAAGTTTTATTACTCTAGCAAGTAGGATATTTATCAGGAACTAACACTGCATTGTCCTGAGGAGAATACCAGCCACTGACAGTAAGTGCTTTGAACTAGCACAAGGGAAGACCAGCAATGTAATAAGGACAGCTTGATGAGAGGTGGTTTTAACACAGCAGCAAATGAAGCTTTGCCACGGTCAGCAGTCCAATTTCTTAGTGAACCATCTGTCCATTTTCTTCTTGGTCTGACAGAAGCCAGTGTCCACTTGTGAGAAAAAGTCAAGAGGGAGAAGAAGTCCAAAGGCATGTATTGTGGAGAACAAGGTGCAAAAGAAGGATTATTATAAAGAGTGTACAATATTACCTTCACTGGAAAAATAGCCAATTGCAATTTCAGAGGATTCAAATATCTCACAACTAGTATATTTTATTAAATAATAGTAGAAATCACAAACAGAAATAAAAAAGGCAAAAAGGATTGCAGTAGCAATTCAGGATAATTACTTTGTACATCTCTCAAACTCTTGAAAACGCCATCACTACCTAACTCTGCCTTTTTTCTCATCCATCATTCTTCATAGCAGTTTCATTAAATTCTTGGGATCAGAAGAAAAGGTTAGCCAGGGTCTCTGGCCTCTATGGAAAGGACTTTCTACAGAGTTTTCTTAGGGCAGTGCAGTTTGGCACATCTCACAGGTAAAAAGATTCAGAGATGGCAGTGATGAAGTTCATAGGTGAGATAATAGCAGGACATTGATTGATAGGTCCTCTATTTGGTACCATAATCTTACTCTAAATTGAATAACCACTGAAATATAGAATTATTTCCCACATGATTTGCTTGCAAAAGAAAGTAATACACTACTCAGCGTATTAAAAATATTCATTTCTTATATTCATTTCAGGAATCAGATTATTCTGGAAATGTTTGTTGGGTGGTACTGACAAAATGGAAATTTTACCAGTACCACCTCAAATGATAACATATGGCAGAGCACAGCTTTCTCTAGTATCAACAAGTGTTGCAGGTAGTGATCTGGGAATTGATGTGGACTCTCTATACAGAGTGACATTTCAGAGATTAATGGATATTTATGGAAAGTCATGAACAGTGCTTATATGAATTATTTAACTGTCATAGGCATTTCTACACAGAAAATCAGAGAAAGTTGTTATGAAGAACTGAAATGGAAAACAAGGTAACAAAGCAACAGGACAGGAAAAAGGCCATAAAACCAATAAACGATACAATTTACATTTAACTATCTGACCAGACATCTAAAACTTATTGCAAAGCTATACAATATCCCCTAGGGAGTAGACTGAGATGATTAAGAGCTCTGAAACAAGGTAGAGGCTAGCAATTAGCCCTTTAAGTATTTTGGTAAATAAAGAGGAGTATTCCTACAGTAGATTTTAAAATTTTATAAGGCCCTTATGAAAGACAAAGGATGTCAGTTGATGTTGTGAAACATCAGAGCTTATCAGGTGGGGCCATGAGTCTCAGATAATGCTTTTCCTTTAAATCAGTGCAGTATTAATTATACTTTTTGAAAATACCACTGAAAATTGTTAATAATTTTTCAAAAAGAAGAGAAACATCCTCAGAAAGTAAGAATCAGTAACTGCCATTGTCTTTTCTAACTAACTAAGGAAAACAGTCTGGAAAAACAAAAATTGGTCTGAGAGAATAGAAAACACATTCATCTCTTGGCTGTTCCAGCGGTGGTCATCAGGGCAAAGTCCTGCAGGAGGACACTTGTTAGTGGAATGAACCAGCAGTTGATACATTTTTACCCAAAACATTTTTGTAACTGGCCTGGACAAGGGGATAGAGTGCACCCTCAGCAAGTTGGAATATGATGCAAAGCTAGGAGGAACAGCTGATGGCTGAGCTACCTACTCTTCAGGAAGGCCTCCACTGGCTAGAGAAGAGGGCTGAGAAGAGCCCAGGAGATGAGGCATTTTAGAGTAAACTCAGGGAAGGAACCTCACCTGTGCTCTTTGAAAGAATCTGTAGAAGAAGCTGTCTCTCCTGGCTGCTGAGAAAAGGGAACCTGCCTAGTTTAGGCTTTTGTGCCTGAAGTTACACTTAGGGAATGTGCACCTTTTAAAGCAGACAGTTTGTAGAGCCCTAGCACATAAAATCAATCTGACAGAAAGGGTATTTTCTATCATATGACAGCTGGTTCTCAAGAAGTGGAATACAGAGCTGAAATGACATATTTCCTCACTGTGGTCACTGTTCCAGTCCTGAGTAACGCTACCTGGTGCTTGTCCAACCAATGTCCTGACAGCTTGTCAAGAGGCTCCTTGGAAATAGTTTTCACATGATTTACTGCATCAAACAAGCTGTCTTTACGTTCCAATTCAGGCTTGACAAATGTGTCAGATTCTCAAATCCATTCACAGTTCATAAAGTCAACATTTCTGTGATGCAGCCTGAGAGACCTGCAAGGAAAGCCCTGGAGATTGCTTCAAGTGTGACTAATTTAGAAATAGTGCAATATATTTTTAAATCTCAGCAAAAGAATGAGGTTTGGACGTTAGCAGGAGGTCTTCATTAAAAAATACCTAACAACATCAGAGAGTTTCCTGTGCAGCAAAGATTTATGTTTGAAAATTCTCACTGGTCTAGGGAAACTCAGGACTCCCCTTGAAAGAGTATTTAGTTCAGATTCATAAGCTATTAGAGTGTGAGTTATAAAAATTGTGAGGGTAGAACCTTTAAGCCCTTGGGTGAGCCAAAAATCCCTACTTCTTTTTACAGTCTGGATAAACAACGTAAGTACTGCATTCCTTAAATATTGTCATGCTTTTTAAGTGGTGTTAGGAAAGTGGGGTTTTTTTCTGTGTTTTGTTTTTTTTTCTTTTTTTCTTTTTTTTTTTTGCTATTTTTTCCCTCTTGCAGAGAAGGTGAGGGTATTAAGCTGTTACAATATGTATGTCAGTTAACCAGGAAAAGATGGATATTAACAGTTGTTAATATCTACCCTCCTTCCTTTTCACACATGACTCTTTTTATTTTAGTGAAATTGATTTTTGCCATGTTTTAACAGATGACACAAGTTAAAAGAAGCAAAACTGTGTAAATTACTGGAATGTCCTAGTTTAACCTAGGGTAGAGTTAATTTCTCCTCAGTAGCTGATGCAGTGCTGTAGTTTGGACTTGGAACGAGAGTGGTGTGGATAACACTGGCTGAAGGGATATTCCACACCCTAGGATGTCATGCCCAATATATGACCTAGGGGAGTTACCTGGAAGTGGGGTTGATCTAAGTTCAGGAATGGCATCTGGCATCAGTCAGCAGGTGGAGCAATTGTATTGTGCATAAATAATTTTTTGTTCTTTTCCTTTTTATTGTCATTGTTATTATTACTATTATTATTTACTAGTATTATTGTATTTTACTTTGGTTTGAATTATTAAACTGTTCTTATCTCAATCTCCACGTTTTCCTTTTGATTCTCCTCCCCATTCCATTGCAATGATGGGAGTGCCCATTGAAACAGAATTTAGCAGGGTTTTCATCTTAAAATGAAATGAGAGAATTGGGATTTGGGACATGTTCACATCCCAATCCTTCAGCCCTCATAATGTGGCTGAATTGTGCACTGGGATAGTCTAAGGGTATGAGCAGGTGCTCAGGGTGCTCTAGGCCACATAACCTGTTGAATTTAGCCTAGCAGAACTGGAATAGCCACTGAACTGACAAAGGTACCCAGGGTAAGCCCCACCCCTTGGCTAAGCTCTTGCTGAGCAGCAAGTCAGGCCGTTCCACAGGCAGGGCACACCTCAGCTGAGGCTACAGCCAGCATAGGCATCACTGCATCCCCAGCTGGACTTAAAACCATGACATTAGGGAAAAGAGGGTGAATAAGAATACAAATATATAAACCAATTGGGATTCTGAACTGGAATTAAGTTTTGTCCACATCACTGTATTTTATCAAATATTACAGCCTGTTCACTGTAGCATGTCATGATGTGA
Organism: Dicaeum eximium; assembly: GCA_013396995.1. Taxonomy (NCBI): domain Eukaryota; kingdom Metazoa; phylum Chordata; class Aves; order Passeriformes; family Dicaeidae; genus Dicaeum; species Dicaeum eximium. The sequence continues at coordinate 342,562 of VWZP01007297.1, forward strand.
TGTAGAAATATTGTGGGATGGAATTATTTTACTGTTTTCTGTACTGATTTAGTCTCTTGTATGAAGTGGAGTGATCAGTTCAGCTTTTTGAAAACTGCATTAGGTTTTTCTGAAAAATGATAGCAGGATCTGAACAAAGACAAAGCGGATTTGTTGCTTTTCAGAACAACATATATATGGCGATGCTTCAGAGGACAGGAAAGATCTCTTAGTGCTGGCCAAAGCGGTGACAAAGGCAAAGGAGTATGAGCTTGAGATTACTTGAATATGTGGGCAGAGATGTGTAATTGATACTCACAAAATTATAAAAGTCTTTGAGTAATTTATGGCACAAACAGGACAAGAAATTTCTTACAATCTTTTATAATTGTTCCTGATGCACATTCTCAGCACTGTATGTTTGTAACCTGCATGTTTGGCCCTGCTGTGCAGTTATATGTCAGAGAGCCCAGGGTAACAACAAAATTCTTTTGTTCTTGAGACATGAATGCAAACATTACTTGAGGAACTTTGATTTGTGCTAGTAGACCTGACATTTTCTCTGTCAGCAGAGAGAAATACCAGATTTGACAAATTTAATCTCTCTTGGTCAAAACACTTTTCTGGAAATCAATTTGTCTGTTTCACCTGGCAGTTTATAAATTCCTCAGACATGATGTTCTGTCCCCAAGATGAAAAATGCTTCAAAATATGAGGATGGTTTTTCACTTTTTGGGGTTCATGACATTTATCCCAGCCTGTAACTTGTGCAGCAGTGTGTTTACCCAGTCTTCAACAATTCCTTGTGCCTTGAGAAAGTGTTCAGTCTGTTAATCAACTGGAAACACCTACAGGGATGATCATGGCTGGGTTTGGCCAACAAGAGCCATAGTGTTCTTTCTATTTTCTATTACCAAGAAGTGTTTGATGGTCTCCTGCAGTAAGTTTCCTCTGCTTTAAGTCATGATCTGTGCATTCAAAATATCTTCCAAAGGCTGGGCATAATAGAACAAGTGAGCTGCAAGTAGCCAGATAGTTTGGATCTGGTTGGAGTTGCATGGAAACAGTTTTATTTGTCTATTCCAGCTGGGGTCCATGCATGCAAGTATTTGCTAACATTACACCAACAGAGTTTACCTAGACAGCAGAAATTCCTCTTTGTTTTGTGTTATCACAGATTCTACTTGGAACCTGCTAATTGCTACTGGTCTTCAGCTCCATATCTCCAGCCTTGTCCATGTAAGGTGCTGCTCTGCTGAATGATGAACTAGCTTGAGAGTACTCTGTGATCTAATATGGTGAGTTGGAGGATTTTATTGCAGAATGGCCATAAACAAAGTCAGAGTTTATGTGACTGAAGGAACGTGTGAACATTGTTGTGCTTTGGCTCTGTTTTGTGTGTGCTCTGTAGGTTTGCTCCAGTGAAAATGCAGCAGGTTCCCTTGCCAGGGGACTTCTCAGCTGTAACTTGGAGTAGAAGAGTGGTGTGTAGCAATAGCAAATAAGTAAACAGCAATAGCAATTAAGTAAACAGCTTTAGATCAACCCAATATAAGGTGATGATGTAAAATTGATTCAGGATGAATAAGCATAATGTTGGTGACTGCAATGTACATAGGAAGCCACAGGAGCTGTTGCCACATTATATGGCTGTTACAGAATTTATTTTGATGCTTATTTTATGTACATCTAAAATTTTATATGTGCATATTTCATACAATCCTAATACTTGACAAAATCTTCTAGCTCTTTATGCAGTATGTAATGATGCTTCTGAGTGTTGGAACACAACTGCTAATGATAGTAAGTTTTTATCTTTTCAGCTAGTGTGTTTGGCAGGATTTTTTTTTTTTGATGTGCCAGGAGTAACTTATTCAAAGAATTCCTGGGCATGATGCTGGAATTGAAAAGTTCCAATGAGGACTGCCAATAGATACTTTGCATGCAACCATCTAATTTCTCAGGATAACAGCGGTTACTAGTGTAGAAACAAGCTTTTCTGTACCACTTGGTTTCAAGACCAAGGAATACTCTCAGTAAATTTAATTTACTAACATAATTCTCAGGTGTCTCATTTTTCTTTTCTCTTAATATTTAGCTTGATCTCAATAAAATTCTGTCTAATCTCTTGCAATCTAGAATTTCTGAGACTGCATTCAGTAATGAGACTGCATTCAGAAAAGTGAGTTGTGTCTTTCCCACTTAGGAAACTGGCTGAAGGGTCGATTTGGGAAATAAATTAAAGTTGCTCTTATGGCTTCAAGTGTTATATACCATAAGTGTTATATCTCAGAGGTTCAAACTTTTCTCTGTAACTACCTAGGTCTAGAATTGTAGTATTTTTTCCCCTCATGAATCACCCGAATCTATACACTGATGCTTTGAAAAAATATTGTCAATAGACTTTGCTGTAAATTAAATATGCAACAAAATATAATAAAATGCAAGAAGCACATAAAGTTAACTGCAGAACTGCTTAAAAGCATACAGTAATCAATGTACCACATCCTTTTAAATTCTCTATAGTCACAGACTGCACAGATGCAGTCATTTAATATTACTGACATAACTAATCCTTGTGAAATCAGTAGGACATCTTACGATGGCTGATGTAAAGGACAAACATTGGTAATTGCAACAGCATCACTTATAGGGAAAGGAAGACTTTTTTTTTTTTTTGTAATTCTATAGTCAGATGGAGCAGACTTAGTAAAAAAATCCGATATTTTCATGACCACAAAATAAAAAAAATAAACAACGAGGCATATCTTTTAAAAGGAGATACTGATTTTGGCTTCTCTCATTTAGTGCAAGTTCATATAAGAAAGGCAAAACTATCTCCTTAGAATTTCACCTCAGGTTTTTCAAATGTAATTTACAGATTCTTATGATGTAAAATTCTGATTTCACTCAGAGGAAACAACAGGAAATTATTAAGGACCAGAGGTAAGTTATTACAAGCTCTTTTGAGTAACCTAGTGATTTCTTCTTGGTTTTTTTTTTTTACTATATGAGATTTCCTGACAGAAAAGTAATTGCAGGTGTTCAGAGAGATATGGATCTAGCTCACAACATCCAAAGTTAAAGCTGTCAATTGAAGGATGGGAATCTATCCTTTATCTGTGGGATTTTTACTTTTCAAAAATGCAGTGTAGTTGTATTAACTAATACTTAAACAATAAAAAACCAGTGAGCAACTAATTAACCACTTCCCTTGACTTCTGGTGAACAATGGTGCAAGGTAGATTTCTGTTTCTGTAATATTGGCAAGCCAAGAGCCAGTTTTTATCTTTCTTATGAATAAGGGTAGCTTGAGGTTATCCAAATTTACACAGCAATTCCATCACTAGAGCACTCACATACTGAGGGTACTCCTGGGTCTTATAACCAAATGTCACAGAAGAGCCCTAGTGCCAGTATTAAGGCTGTCCTAGTAACCTTCTTTCACTGTTGGGAGTACTGTTGTAGCCACAATAGCATAAAATAAATGAAATATGAAATAAATAGAGAGTGGCAATGGTCAGATACTTGAAAAATGCAGAGCTGGAGGAAAGAGGATTCTTTTGAATGTTTTTCCATTACTGGACAAGTATTAGCAGATCTCTGCCACAGACTAGAGAAAAGCTAAGCAAAGGAATGGAGAATGATGCAAGACTTACAGGCAGAAAACTCTCACTATTTCAGAATTTCTGTCATGTGGAGATTCCCTCTACCATAATTACTTACAACACTTCAGTGGTATGTGGATGTCAAGTGAAGATGTTAATTTTGATCAGACCATTTTTTCACCTTGCTTAATAAACACCTTTGAAAGAGGCTTAGTGCTGCTTCTGAGGAAATGGTGATTATCTGGTCATCCATCCCTGCCTGACAGGATGAGACCTTGTTATCAGTTGTTTAATGGTCTTTCCTTGTCACAGATTCAGATATTGATCACATATATTTTATGAAACAAATAACATTATATTACCAGTCATAAAATTAGCCATTTATTTTAAAATATGTCAGGAACATTTGATTGTAGGAGTTATTAGTATTGACAGTTTCACATCCTGACTACAGGCTATGCAAAAAAAAACCAACTTGGAATACCATTTGGAAAAACAGTGATGGAAAAAACACCAATTATTTCAAATGATTTATTAATTACATTATAGAACAGAAACCAAGGGGGCTAGAATCAGAGAGCAGGATGGTCTCTTTTAATCTATATTTCTAGGGTTTTAATAGTTTTAAATTTAACTAACAGTAATCATGAGTGAAATAGGCAAGATGGGCAATGCTGTTGCATCAGGAAGGAAATGTGAAATTTATGGTTTGTGTACTGTCTACTTTCCCAGGAACCAGTTGGCATCATAATCCAAGCACTATTTTTTACAACACCAGGATCAATACTGAAAATGGGAGAGGTAATAAGCAGCTTTAATTCTTCCCGTAAAGTCAGAGCACCGTCTACCAAATGATAAATAGGCTCAACCATTACTCTGTTTTCTGAAAAGCTCCTCATCCACAAGGACCTATTTAATTATTTCTTTGTTTTTATGGGTCTGTCTACAGTCATTTACTTTTCCTTCACAGTCGGTTACCCAAGGTAATTCTAACTCTAATGACACTGGGATGTTTTGCTACAGACGTTGGAGGACAGTTTAGAGACCCTGCTGAAAGCATTTTCCTCCTGCTAATAGTAAAACCCTCCTCCTCTGGGCCTCCTGAGTCCCATTATGAAATATTTCTAGTGCCCTGCCAAGCCTCACGTTGGACTCCTACGCACCCACTCATGCCATGGCCAGAAGTCTCATTCCAGCTCAAACCTGGGCCCCTGGTCTCAGCTCATCTGCCTGTCCCCAGCCCTGTCCCCATCATTCCCCAGCTGTTGATTAGATCTCCTGGGCTGATATTAGACTGAGTCATTACCTCAGCTTTCCCTGGATGGTGGGTGGTCTACACTGTTGTGGTGGTTCATCCTGCTCAGGTACTGTGGCTCTGGGATCTGCTGGTGGGGATGCAGTGATGCCTATGCTGGCTGTAGCCTCAGCTGAGGTGTGCCCTGCCTGTGGAACAGCCTGACTTGCTGCTCAGCAAGAGCTTAGCCAAGGGG
>VWZP01007297.1:349423-414346 GCA_013396995.1 Dicaeum eximium
TGGGGATGCAGTGATGCCTATGCTGGCTGTAGCCTCAGCTGAGGTGTGCCCTGCCTGTGGAACAGCCTGACTTGCTGCTCAGCAAGAGCTTAGCCAAGGGGTGGGGCTTAGCTTTGGGGACCTTTGTCAGTTCAGTGGCTATTCCAGTTTTGCTAAGCTAAATTCAACAGGTTGTGTGGCCTAGAGCACCCTGAGCCCCTGCTCATACCTTTAGAGCATCTGGACTCCCAGAGCACTATTCAGCTGAGGGACTAGGGAGAGAACATGTCCCAAATCCCAATTCTCTCATTTCATTTTAAGATGAAAACCCTGCTAAATTCTGTTTCAATGGCCTATTATTCCTGTGATTTATTACAAAATTAATCTGTGCTTGTTTTGACTGGGGTAGAGTTAATTTTCTTCACAGTGGCTGGTATGGGGCTGTGGTTTGTATCTGTGCTGAAAACAGTGTTGATCATACAGAGATGTTTTTGTTATTGCTGAGCAGTGCTTGCACAGTCTCAAGGGCTTTTCTGCTACATGTACCAACCCCCCCACCCTCAGCAAGGAGGCTGGGGGTGCACAAGAAGATGGGAGGAGATACAGCCAGGACTTCTGACCCAAACCAACGCAAGGGGCATTCCAGATCATATGGCATCATGCTCAGCATATAAGGAGAGGGGAAGTGTCACCCTGATTTTTCAGGCTTCTGATTATTTTAATTTCTGTGATGGAGTTTCTCACGTTGGTTCGTGTACATGTTTTGTTTGTTAACACAGCACATGTTTTGTTAACTGTCTTTTTGTTNGGGCCTTTCTGCTACATGTACCAACCCCCCCCCCTCAGCAAGGAGGCTGGGGGTGCACAAGAAGATGGGAGGAGATACAGCCAGGACTTCTGACCCAAACCAACGCAAGGGGCATTCCAGATCATATGGCATCATGCTCAGCATATAAGGATAGGGGAAGTGTCACCCTGATTTTTCAGGCTTCTGATTATTTTAATTTCTGTGATGGAGTTTCTCACGTTGGTTCGTGTACATGTTTTGTTTGTTAACACAGCACATGTTTTGTTAACTGTCTTTTTGTTTTCATTCCTTTCTCCTAGGTCGAGAAGGTTTGACAGACCTTTTCCTTGACCAGTGTGGTTGGAGAGGTGGTAACCTCATCCTCCAATCCACAGTCATTCCCAAAACTCTTTATAGCACTAACTGTAACTAAAACTTCATCTTTTCCCTGCCTGGAGAGAAACTGTGTCTGTGTTGTTCTTGTCATGCTCTAGTGCGACAGGGAAGGAAGGGTGGGACTTTTGGAGTGGTGGCATCTGTCTTCCCCAGTTGTGTGATAGAGCCCTGCTTTCCTAGATATGGCTGAACATTCCTTGTTTTGCTTTGCTTGTGCCTGTGACATTTGTGTTCCCAATTAAACTATTGTTATTTCAACCATTTTTCCAATTCTCTTCCTCATCCTACCTGAAGAACCTCTGTTTGTATGAGATGAGCACAAGGGGGAATGTGAATGTGTATCCTTTAACCAGACTAAATGCAATTAATTCTGTAGCATGATGAACGAAAAAATTTGCTGAGACTAAAATCTAAGCATAGAATCAATAAAGCTGTTTCTAAAAGATAAAACCAAGCAGGCAAATCTAATGGAAAGAACAAGCAGACTTTAAGACCAGTGTTAAATTACATTTTTTTTGTTGGAAGGCAAGAGGTATGTATGAATATGTAAATTTTGCACCCTCTCCTTTTTCCTTTGATTATATTTTTTTGTTTAGCCCTTTTGGTTTAAATTCTTCTACATCATTTCCATCTCAGCATCATTCCTGTTTGTTGTTGGCTTAAATGTCTTCCTTTGAGACATTAGCTGATAAGTTCTAAAGTGAATCAATGATCCTAACGCTGCTCTGTGGGAAAAAGATTAGTCATAAATAATAATTATATTTTGAAAGAAGTAGCTCTTCTCAGACCAGGGCCTGGAAATGTTTCATAGTACTAATGTTGTTCAAGTCATTGCTTTGTTTCTTAATTACCTCTGAAAAAAATAGGCAAATCTTTCTTGCTGTCAGGAAGTTCTCATCATAAGCATGTCAGACATAGGTCCCCACTTCACACAAAGCATAACAATATGAAATTAGCATTTTAAACTTTTTTCTTTAACCATTTTATTATAATCCCTGCCTATTATACTGTAAAATATTGAAACTCTTGTTCGGAAATGTAGTAGTAACATGTAGGAAGAAAATATGTTTAAGCTTGCATCATCTGGCTTACAAAGTCTAGCTAAAGCTTTAATTGATATTTAAACATTTATTTTTATTAATTTAATTTTTTTTGCTATAATTTAGAGCATTACTAATAATGCTATCAGTCCTTTTTATGTAATCAAATAGCATAAGTTTGTTTTTTTTTCCTTTATTTTGTTCCTGATTCTTTCCTGTGAGTTTCAGCTATCAGCCTGAAATTCTAAGTCCAAACTTTCCAAGGGATCTTGTTAAAAGAAATCTTTGTTAAATTATTGGATTTTAATTTTTTTTTCTGAAATACAAACTCTTACTCTGAACCCTACAGCATTGGCTGAAAGCATCTAAAACAATCAAATCATTGCTGTCCATTCCTTTTTTCTTGGCTGTTGGAAAGAATAAGCAAAACAGATGTACAAGAATTTCACAGTCTGAGGTGGCAGAAAAGGTGTTTGAACAAGGTTTCACCTTTACCCTAATTCAATTAACAAGTCTCAGTTTCCTGAAACTGTTGCTTCAGTTGCCAGATTAAACAGTTTCTCAAATATCCCAAACAATGTCATCTCAGATGAGGATGGCTAGCTAGAAAGATTGAATAATTTTATAACTCTTGTACGTCAGCATAGTTTTTCCTTTAGTAATGTCAGAAGTTATTTTCTTTAATTAAAGATTAATTACTCAGAAGAGATGAAAATTTTGAAGGTGACCTTTATTTAAAATCATTTGTTATTAACCTGTTACAATTGTCCAGTTTGGGTACGTCAGTAGAAGAGAAATGTCAGGAAACTGTAAGGAAGCTAGTGGAGGGCCATTAAGGTGTTAGGGGCCTGAGGAATATAGTGTGGGAAGAGGGGGTCTGAAACCAAATTTGTTTAGGCTTAAGGAGGTCTTTCCCTCCTGAAATGGAGTTAGAGATAATGGAGCTAGACTCTCTTTGGAGATCATTAAATGTCCTCACAATGAGAGCAGTTAAGTTCAGGAACTGGTAGCACAGACAGGTTGAGGAATCAGCCCCACAAATCCTTGAGCAACCTGCCCCAGCCTTGGAAGTTAGCACTGTGCCAGGGAGTAGCATGAATGGGCTGCTCTGCAAAAGTTGTCTGATCATGTAGGGATGGGGCTAGGAAAGCCAAGGCTGACCTGGAATTGAATCTGGCAAGGGGTTAAGAAGGATAAAAAGAAAGGATAGTGTGAGTACATAAACAGCAAAAGGAACACTAGGGAAAACCTGGCCCCAGTGCTGCATAGGGAAGAGGAGCTGCAGACAAAGGGTATGGAAAAACAAAAGGTACTTGGTGCCTTCTTTTCTTCACTCTTATCTGGCAAGACCAGCCTTTGGGAATCACAAGCCCCTGAGACCAGAGAAAAGTCTGGATCAAGGAAGAATAACCTTGATAGAGGAGGACTATGTTGAGGAGAACTCAGCTGAACATACAGAAATCCATGCAGCCTGAGTGGTTGCAGCCACAAGTGCTGAGTCACTAGAAGCACAAGACAGCAATGCATAAGAAGATGATCAGGACTAGTCAGCACATTTATGGAAGGAAAATCCTACTTAAACAATCTGATAGCCTTGTACAGGGTGGTAGATGAAAGGAGAAAAGTGGGTGTTTGCCTTGACTTTAGTAGGATTTTTGATGGAGTCTTCCATGACATCATCCCAGATAGATGGCAAAATCTGGGTTACGTAAAGAGAGAGTGAGGAAGGAATAAAAGCTCGCTGAACAGCCAGGACTAGAGGGTTGTGATAGTGGCATAAAGTCCATTCATTCAATAGAAAGTCACCATTGGTGTATCCTCAGGGGCTTCCCAATACACCACCCCCCCTTGACAAGGGGACAATACTGTGAGACTTAATTAAAAACAACAATTCACTAAAATCACAAATAACAACAACAACACACATAGCAAAGGTACACAAAAAAAGGTGCCCTATCCACAGAGAGGCATTTACCGGTGGGACAAAGCTAAGACAGCTGCTGTTCCCACACCACATGGCCCCAGGGAGACAGCCAATGTGGTGGGGGACAGGGATGCTCCTGCGTTAGCCTACACAGGCCAAGAGATCAGAGAAGACAGTGTGGTAAATGAATTTCTAAGGGCCAATGCACTCCCCCTGCCAGACAGATGATGGGGAGACAGAGACAAAGCAGAAAGAAACCTGGGAAAATGGGACCCTCTGAAAGAGGAGCCTGTGCTGCCGTCGTGCCAGCCCGGTGAGGTCTGCAGGGTGCAGGGTCTCTCCTGGCAGCTCCTGGGCTGGAACTGCAACTGCCCTGGCTCCTGGGGCTACCCCATGGCCATGTCCCACACAGCAGCTGCCTTTTCAAGGCCTGGGCTGCACCCAGCTGGGAGAATGATGAGCAGTGAACCTGCAGTGATGACAGTGCAGTCCTGGATGAAGGCTACCCCTTCCCGAGGAGATGCCTTACTTCATCCAGGCAAGTGAAGGGCAGCCACACTTCTGCCTCTGCCTGTGCTTAGAGAGATGGCCCATCAAAGATGGGATGAACATGATGTGGAATAGTGCTAAACTCTGCCTCCTACCTCTATAATGGAGACAATTACTTATTTCATTTTGTTTTATTAGACAGAAAGGTAGATTTTGAAATGACAGGGAGCTTTGCTGTTCAGAGTTCTGTCCCTGTTGCTACAGTTCCAACATGAGGAGGTTTTGATTGATAGGGTGCATCCTCTCATCCTTGGCAGAGCTGTTGCTGGTTTGCCAGCTTGTTGCTGCTCAGTAGGTTGCCTACCAAATCTCTTAACTGGCTGTAAACAGCACAACGTCAGAGGGGTTAATATTCTGTCCCACATTCTGTAATAACATGTACCTAGTACAACTAAAGGCATAGAAATGGAACTGAAACATATGGGCTGTCAATAAAATACTGTCACCTTAGAGTTATTGCATACTCCTTGTAACACCCCAAGTCTCTAAAAAAATCACTGTGTGGAGGTTTTCTTTCCCAACATAATTTCTATCTTTCTAATTTAGTCCTCTTCAGAAACTACAATATTTCATCATTTAACTCAGAAATTGGATGCCTTAAGGCTTGACTTTATCATGCACTAATAAAATGAAGAGAAACAGACCTTTAAAAATAATTGAGAAAATACAGTCTGTCAGCAAGGATTAGATTCAGCTGTGGCACTGGATTGAAAAAGTTATTTTGCTCTAAAATACATTAAATATTTATTAGCTTCACCTGAGGTAAACATGCAGTTGTTTACATATCTTCAAATTTGTATATACACTCTCATAAATGAATTTAGAAAGGAGCACCACATTCATAAATATATACCATTCTTCTCTGTGTTTTGAAAAATAAATCATCAAAGTGTTCCATTAGCAATAGGCCAGGAGTAGAAAGGTAGGATATTTGAGGAGCAGGACCCATTTCCTTAACCTGTCTAATAGAATGTGCTATTAATAATTTGATTTGTTTTGTCTTCTTTCTATCTCAAACTCCTCCTCTCCACAAGCTATGTTGATTGACTAGGGCAGAAGTTATACATGGAAGTGTAATTTATTCTGGCTTTCCTCATTCTTACCAGTAAGAGAAGATGCCCTAAACCCAGAAGAAACCCATAGGAAATGTCTCTGCTGTGATCAAGGGATTTGTGAAACTGAAGGTCTCTCAACAAACAGTTTTTAATATCTTGCTGAGTCCAGATAACATTCAGGGAGTTTTCTTTGGCACCTAGGATAGATTTTTGGTAAAATGGGGACATGTTGCTGGAGCATGCAACACAGTAATTAAAGAAGCTTATGCCCCAAAACTCGTCACTTTTGGCGTCAACATTTTGAACTTCAGAGTTCCTCAGGTCTGTGGACTTTTGTGACTGAATTTCTGTGACTCCTTCTTATGCACAGAAGCAGTTCAGCATCTGAGAAAACTGTGCCTATTTCATAACCAGAGTACCTGGATTAACCAATGGTCAGAGATCCTCAGAGCATACCAGATGCACAAAAAATTGAACAAGAAAGTATTGAATGGTCTAGTGCAGTATGGGAAATCTGTGTTCCACCCTGTGTTCTCAGGGCTATTTTAATTTTCTGCATAATAGAAATGAATTGTCCTAGGAATTGAGACAGCAGCAGTATTTAAAGTTAATTTTAGACCTTGGATCAAATTTTTTATGTGATTTTCCAGTGCTTGCATCTGCTCAATCCCTTTTCTCTGGAACATTATTTACTTAATGTTTTTATTTTTTCAGCACTTTTATTTCTACCTCTTTAATAATAGATATCTTTCAGAAGCTATGGGTTATTATTCTTATTTGTCTACTACTTGTAAAATATTTTTATATGTTCTGTGGCGGTATTTCAGATTCTTCTCTTGCAGGAGTGCACAAGTTTTTTAGCTTTTTACTGCCCTGACCAAATTTTCCAAGTATATTAGATTTCAGTCCATCAAAGATTGTATTCCTCGCATCTTTTAGCCTATAAATCTTACCATTTTCCTCCTCTTGCTGTCCATCTATTTCCTGTGTCTTTGAAAATGGATAATAACATTTTATTTTTGGCCTCAGGAAACAAAGACCAGGTTCTTTTTCTCACTGTTAGTCATTTGATTTAAGATTTAATATCTTAAAGGAATGTCCAAATTAACATGAATAATGAAATAATTAGAAATATTAATAATATTTTACATTCACATCTACCTTTGTATCTTATAAAATATTCTAAGATATTCTTCAAATAAAAAAAATCTGAAAGGTAGATAAAGCTTACTGGAATTCATTAAATTCAAATAGAAAAGCTATTTTTAAATATATTTCTATGCTTTAACATTAAGGCACTCAATGAAAATGTTTCTGTTTCCCAAAGACCATAGTTTTACCTTTCCTTTAGGCTCTGATGATGATCAATTTCTCTATTTGGTGCAAAAGACTGGAGCATACATTACAAATGTTATTGATCTCACGCAGTGACAAAACTCTTTCACATTCAGATGCTTCTCATGTCTATGGACTAAAACGAATACAGCTTGTAAACACTGAAGTAGTAATTAAATTCTAATCTGTATTAAACACAGTGATGCCTGCATCACATGGCTACAAATAAACAATGAACTTTGTGGAAAACACTAGTGACACAACATTATACCAAGTATAGTCTCCTCTGCTTCAGCAGTTAAAAATGGTGGCATTGCTCTAATTGCAGGACTCTTTGCCATTAAAAAGACCTTGCAAGTGTGCTCAGCCTCCTCTGACCACTGAGGGATTTCTACTGAGGTGTCTTTCTGTTCATATTTGATAACACAAAGGTATGCCTTATCCCTTGAGATCATATAATTGCTCAGCAGGTGTAAGTTGATATCACTTTGTTCATGTCAGTTGTATGCCTTTTACAACTTGTGAATATGACCTATGATAGGATTTTGAGTCAAACTCTATAGGATTTTAGTTTGTTAAAGTGATTTACCCTATTCACATATAATTTGAGCAAATTAATATTTTTGGAAGCATACTTTGAGGAAAACCTATTAATACAAGCATTCACACTGTGCTCACCTGTGTGGTATGTCTGCTTCTTACATAATGAGCAGGAAATAAAAGGAAAAGAAAGAATTGATTGAATCGGCTTCTTCAAGCTTCAGCAGTGTGCATTCACACTGCTGTCTCTTTTTATGCCATCTAGTTTGCTCTCAGTATCCTGAGTCAACACAAAACATTTACTGTGTGTGATTTTTCCATGAAAAGGCAAGAATGTATGAAATACAGTGCATGCCCACTCTGCACTATAGAGTATTATACCCCTTTGACACACCTCAGACAAGGTAAATGGAAATTGCACTTTTGTAGCTCAGGGCACATAATTTTAGAAGATAAGATGCACCTCTTGACAGAAGAAGGCTTGAAATATGCATGAGCATTCTTCTGAGAGTTTTCAGTCTTCTGGAATTAACATAGTAAGTATTTTAGGATATACATCAGGTTAAAAGAGAAGATATTCAGCCCTTGGTGTAATCTCTCACTGTGGTAAGTCTTTTACACATAGTGTGCAGGTAGGCACAGAAGGAGACAATAACAATCTAATCCTGTTTGAGTTTTTTTTGCAGTTTTAAACATTAAAGAGCACCAACATTAAAGAGCACCCTTCCTCTGCCATATTTCATTTCAGAAATCTCAAAGGTTCAGGTCTTGGTCCTCTCCTTCTCTTTGTTGCTGTTTCCATGGCTCTCTCACACACTAAAAACCAAACTGGGTATTTCCAGTCATGTGAACATGAATTATTGCAATTTGATCTTAAATGTCTGCTGTAGCAACTCTAATACCATTTAGATCAGACACAGAAAGCATTGCCTCTCATACATTACCTGGGGGTAGCAAGAAAACATAACAGAAAAAGAAATTGTTCATATCTTGTGTTATTATCTTTGCAGAGTTTTGTTGACTGGTGCATTCATGCCAATAACATGAACATTTCACATTTTTAGCTAAAAAAGCAGGTTTTTGGTGTGACTGTCACCACAAAAAAGGACTGTTGCCTCCCTTTTCAGCACAAAATCTTATAGTGATGATATAAATCATTTTACAGAGGACCTGGCATAAAAATAGAATCATGATCTCTCTGGGATGGCTTTGGAAAACACTGTCTGAGATAATTTCAAAAAATCTTTTGACTTACAAATCGCATTTTTAATCTTCTGGTAAAAATGTAAATATATCTCAGATAGTGTTAGTCCCATTTAAGAGGATATTCTATGTAAGACTAGATTAGAGAGAATGAAGGAAGCTTGTTTTGTGTTTGGCAATAAGAAAAAAGTACCTTGAGCTACCATCACACACTGCTTGCATACAGAATTGCATAACACTTGAAAAAGATCTCTCTGAATTTTCTTAACAGCTAGAAATTAGTGTATGTTACTCAGAGAAAGATTTAGTGGCAGAATACTTTTTTTTTTACAAACAATCAATAGATTTGTATTCTGCTTTGTACTACTACAGATGCTGAAGTGAACTAAAGGGGAAATTAAGAGTTTAATTTTGCCTGGCTTATATTTCTGGAAGCAAGTGTTATAGACTTTGTCCATAACAACTATAAAAAAGGAGGCACAGGAAGGTAATTAAGGTCCACCTTTAACAACAAAATTATGTTACCTGCCATCCTTCAAGAGTCCAGATTTTGTTTACTATGATTCCTCACTGCATAGGTTACATTTTAAGAATACAGAGCAGTAATTTTTATAAATTTGCTTTAGTCACAGCACAATGGCTGTTGATGGAGGACTACACACCTCCAAAGTGGAGGAGAGCATGAAAGTAGGTGGCTTGATACTTCCTTGACAACTAGTGAAAACTTTAATGAAAAACAAGTTATTTGTTGATAACACAGAAATCTACATATGAATTTTGTGGATAACCATTTTCTTTTAGCCCAGAAAATGGTATGAACATAAGTTCATTGACACTTTAATAGGATATGTCTCACCTAACTTTAGTTGTGTGAAAATTACATGTTCAGCCTAAGGTGATTATATAGGCAGCTCTTTAGTCAGTGAAGATATTTTCAGTGTGGGCCATTATAGCCAGAAATAGATTTCTAATACAGAAGGGGATTAATTCCCTCTGGGTGAGCTCATTTCTCTCCACAGGTTAGAGCACAATGACAAGTCCAAAGTAGGCACAGAGTTAATTGACATAAATCCTACTTCTAAATGAACAAAACACACATAAAGGAGAGGATGAAATTTTAATTTATTAACTCTCCTTCCAGAATTAGATTGAATATATTGTTCTGAGATGTTTGTTCACCACGACCGTTTATTTAATTTATTTAATGAATAGGTGTGTATTGACCATTGAAAATGAAATTTTGTCCTGTATTAAAGAGAAAGTAGGGTCTGCAGCTGCTGTAAACTGAAACTGCTGAATGATGAAGAGATGCAGAGTTTGTGCACTATAACATGCTGATTAGCATGTTCCTATTTCTCCAGTCAGGTGAAGAAATCCAATCCCATGAATTTCAAAGCAGGTAATATTTTAGCCATGAAGCCCATTTGATTATCCAGATTTGCCACCATAGGAAAAAAACCCTTTTAAAATATACCCTAAATGATGCCAAATTATGCTCAGTCCTTTCCCAGTGAGCAGCAGAAGCTGGAAGAGTGGCAGTACTTTGCATCAGATGAAAACTGAGAAGAAATCTTGGCTAATGACACATTATTTTGTATCAGGTCTCTTGATCCTTTCTCCCCATTGTACCCAGATGGAGATAAAAAAGGAAGACTAAAAGATCCCGTGTTCTTTACCAGATTCCTGAGTCTGCTCTGTAGCAGACTTTGCATAGCATAGTTTAACCTTGGAACTGAAATGATCTGTGCTAGTTGTTAATAGACCTTAAAAGACTGTTAACTAGTAAGAATTTTCATCAGAATTGTAGGCTTCCAACAGCTGTCCACACAAAGCAGGTAACTTGCAGAAAGATTAAGTAAGAAATGGATGTAGAGCTCTATTTCTGCCTGATGTTGAAAAAATGGATGGGATAGAACAGACAATATGGTCTTTTATACTTACATCTCTTTCAATTTCTCTTAAACTGAAACACTTTAAAATGCATTTTTAATACAGGCTTGCTCTGCACAGGTTATTTTACTCAGAATAACAAGACAGAGTAGGAATGGCTGATGACACTTATTATATACCATAGAACATTAGGAATTGTTACCTGATTCAGAGGGTAATAAGGGATATTTTTTTATCTTATTACAAATTTTATATTCAGTAATGCAGTTTCCCTTTCCCTTAAAAAAAATGACCTTGTCAGGTGATATAAACAGAGAGCAAAACAACACTTACTCCGTTACCAGCTCAAGTCCAAAGGGAAAGTTCTCAGTGGCCCCTGGCTCTAATTCTTGTTCTCCCACAAGAAACACTGCAAACAATTTCAACTTGTCATCCAAGCACGTATTTTGATTTGATGATGAAAATTAACTCAGTATTTAAACAACTCTTTCTGAAAAAATTTACTAAGCCCGGGTTTGGCAGCCAGGGTTTACTGATTACACTGCAGGTCATGAAGCTGAGCCACTTGGAGGAACCAGTCCCTCTACATATGTACAATAAGCTCTACAGAATTGCTGTAATTCTCTTTGAGTTTTCTTTTGTTTTCAGAGGATTTTTTTGTGTGGATTTTTGGGTTTTGCTTTCTTTCCCCCCCCCCTCAGTAGATCATACTTAACAGACTCTTCTGTCTCTGCCTGAACTGACAAAATCCAGACACTGTGTGCTAATTGCTGTGATTATGACATTAAGAATCAAATTTCTGACTCTTCTGTGGCAGTGGGGCCAGCTCAGCAATCTCTAGTGTAGGAAGGATACATTAAAGGTTTGAATGTAGTGTCATATTTATTCCATAAGTGTCACAGCCTTCTCTCATAATTAAATCTGTTGGGTATTCCTTTGTAAAAAAAGGCTTTACTTACAGTTAATTTTTATGCATTTTTGGAAAAAAAAAGTAACATTGGTTGATTTCCTTTGACTGGCAGAGGAGTATCTTTAAAAGTAAAATGTGGTGCTGATACCTCCCATTTCCTCCCCTTCCAGTTTTTTAAGTGGAATTTCTTGATTCTCATTACAGCAGTGCCCCACAGGGATGTTGATGCTTGCACATAATAATGGTTGCAAGCTGCAGTGTAGATAAATCTTAGCATGGGAAGAAAACAGGCTATAAATGAAAAAGAAAAAACTCTACTAGAAATGCAAGATAATGTAGTGGGCTGGTTTTGCTGCTGTTTGAAACAAATGTATTTAAACAGAGAGTGTTACACTGAATAATTAAGAATTATAGAAGAGAAAATGCAGAGAAACAAACATGTACATGGTTACCCTATAAGGAGATTTTTGCTAGAGAGAGAACTTTCACGTTTATTTCCTTATGTTTGAAATGGTGCCAAAAATGAGTGAACAGAAGGAAGAATGTCATGGCAGATCAGATCTAAGAGCAGTGTTGCTTCTTTTGACTCACTTTCTTTTATTCAGCAATTATAAAATAATTTTGTTGTTACTTCAGCTTTCATAGTAAGACTGGTAAATTAAATCAGACCGATGTCTGTGAAAGAAGGAAAGAAACATTTGAAAGCCTTCAACATAAAAGCATAACTGATACCAGGGAGAGTTCAAGCTGGCTTCCTTTAGGACTCTAGCAGGCTTCAGCAGTCACTCCAGCTGGCCTAACATGGTTAAAAATGAGAGTTTTCTAAAACATTCTCAGAAAACATGAATTTTATATCTACTGAATTTTACATCTTCCAATTTTCATGATCAAATCAAAATACGTGCTTGGATGACAAGTTGAAATTGTTTGCAGTGTTTCTTGTGGGAGAACAAGAATTAGAGCCAGGGGCCACTGAGAACTTTTCCTTTGGACTTGAGCTGGTAACAGGGAGTAATAAGTGTTGTTTTGCTCTTTGTTTATATCACCTGACAAGGTCAATTTTTTTTTAAGAGAAAGGGAAATTGCATTACTGAATATAAAATTTGTAATAAGATTAATTTTATATCTACTGCTCAATGATTACATTGTGTCCTGATGCATGTTGGGATTTTGTGGCAATGCACGTACTCTTTGCTTTCAAAGTCACTGGAGTTACTTGGAGGGTTCCTCCTGGGTAGCAGAGCAGAATTTGACCCCAAACCATCATTCCTCCTCTGGCTGTCAGCTCTCCCAGCAGCACGCCACGCAGGCTGCTAATGGAATCTGGCTAACAACAGTCCGAGTGAGTTTATCAGTGGATGGCAGTGTGGAAATGTGCTTCCTCTGTTTCGTTTCATATTAAAAAAAAAAAAAAAAAAAAAAAAAGGAAAAAAAAAGGAAAAAAAAAAAAAGGAAAAAAAAAAGACACACTGTTTGTATTTCTGAAATGACAGGCGTGGAATGGAATTGTGTAAGTGGCTGTGATTCTGTTCTCGTAGTTATTAGAATTGAAATATTTATCTGTCTGTGTATATATATATATATACATATATATGCACACACATATATTACATACTGAGGATAGTCAGAAAGGACTTAGAGAAAGGTCACTGTAATTCAATTCCAATAAGTTAAATTTAAGAAAAAAATACAGCAGTGAGCAAACATGTACATACCCACACACTGCTGAATGTCACCCTTTTCTGCATAGCACTATGAGGTTGTTCTGTATGACCTCCACATTTCTCCTTCCCCCAGAAAATCCATCCTTTATAGGGCACACACAGAGAAATATATGGAAAGATGATCGGCTTAATCTTTTATTCTGTTTGCACAAATCCACATGAATTCAGTGTTAGCTGTGTTAACTCCTTACCAACTGAATGTACAAAAAGAAAACAATAAAAGAAGGTGATGAGGAAGTGGGAAATGTTCTGTGAACATGCCACTGGCACTATATGGATAGATATAGATATGGATACATAGATATAGCCACTGCTATATGGGCACTGGGCTCTTTATCATGGGATTGAGGTCCAGCACATGACCACTTATCCAAACCTTTTCTTGGAAGTGACCATATTTGGTGTCTAATGAGCTAGGTGGATTTACTAAAGTGATTTTGTCAAATGATAGCATTCCCTTGTGCTCAATATCCTGACTTATCTTGCAAAATGAGCTCAGTAAAGGACTTCTGTCCATCAGTTTTAAAATAGCATATTATAGGATGTATACCAGCCAGACCAAAATACTGGGGCGTGGATTTGATGTCTATAGTAAATCAAATAACTTAACAGGGTTAGGAAGGGAAATAGGATTACTGAAGTAAAAGGGATTGAATTTTTGCAGAATAAAGCATAATTTGAATCACAATTATGTTTGCAGATAGCATCTATTGTGGAACAAAGATAGCTCTCTCTGATATCTCTGTCTGATAGCTCTGACACCAGAGACACCCAGTCAATCATAACTGTTAAGGGTTTATTTTATACTTTTCCAAACACTTGCTGTATCTTTTTTTCTACCAGTTTGGTACTCCTCAGCAGAACAATTTTTTTTTCTCAGTGAAGCTCTTTTCACTTGGTAGAAGATAATTGAATAGATATGGAGCTTTTGTAAAAAGTGATGGTTTTGGTATACCTGTATGACAATATGTATGATTTTGATCTATCACTCTTCTTTACAAGATTCATATTAACATTTTTAAAAACACTTCTTTTGATTTCAGAGACTGAAGTTTCCAGATCAGCACAATTCAGTACATCATTTCTGAGCCTTGTGTGTCTCCTCTAGTACCCTGTCTTGTTTGCAGCAAAAAAGAAGGTTTATCTGAAAATCAGTACCAAATGGTAAGGAAAATACTGAGACACAAAAGCTAACTGCAAATAAGCTTCAATACCAAAAGAACCAACAAGATCTATGAAACACACTACAAAAGGTAGAAACAAGGTGATTTTAGGGCAATAAAGTAATAATCACACACCTTTTCAGGGCACCAGGAGCTGGGGCTGTGGCTTGCTGCACCCCTGGTTTGCCCTGTTCCTGGCTGGGGGCAAACAAGGCAGGACAGCCCAGGCAGAGCCTGCCCTTCTACCAAATGAACTTTGGCTGCCAAGTCCTGTTCTTCCAACCCTGGGGACAGCAAGTGAGAGTACAGCCAAGCATTATAAACTTCTGTAGATTCAATAGTGAATCTATTGAATTCAATATTCAGTAGGAGTTTTATACCAAAATGGAAAGCTCATGTATCCTTCTGATGCAGCAGAACAGAGTGAAGGAACTTAGCACATCACTGGGCTTCTTGACAAACTCCAGGTGTGAGCAGGGGGAGTTAGAAAATACACTGAGATCTAACAATAATAACCCAGTCCAGGTCTACTCAGAGGAAATGTAGGGCTTTCAAATTGAAGATGTTATTAGGAACGCTGTATTATGATTCTTAGGAGGACTGAAGGGCTTTTTTTTTTTTTAAATCAGTAATGTAGGAAATCTTTTAAAGCCATAATTAGGTATCCCAAATCCATGGAGATATAGGTAAACAGGATTTACTCACCTGCCACAGAAATACAACCAAAGTCAGACTGTCATGCAGCAGCAAAGAACAGACAGTAGAGTGACATGCAATTTTGTCCTGAATTAATATCACGTAGCAGTCACCAGAGACACTAGACGTTGTGTAAACTGGAATCAAACTACTCTGAAATAAATAGTGATGTCTGTCTTTGAAACATTTAGGTAGACAGACTATAAACACCAGGAGATTTCAGCTACCTGCAAAACAGCAACACTTTTCTTACTCTGGTTGAAATACATTGTCCTTTCCTCATCCAGTTCCCTTTTTATCTCATGCTTTTGGTTTTTAATTTTGGGAATAAATAACCTGCATTAAATACAAGCACTATTTCTCAAATATTCAGTCCTCTTGACTTCTGTCATCCAGTGTTGGCTCTGATTAACTTGTGACATTTTAAAGAATCACCATATAATCTGGTGAACTTGCAATATCAAACAATAAAACTAGCAGAAGGGTTCAGGGCAGAGGATGCTTAAAAACTACTCCTGAAACCAAAAAACATAATTTGTGCCCTGAAATAGAATTTTAAATGAATGAAAGAAGATCAATGAAAGGTTTGGTGCACCAATGACTGGAAGCATCTTACATGAAGATACTGATAAATCTTGGAAAGAAGAGGGAACACCAGAGACACTTGGCAAGCACTTTTGCTACCTTAGCTCCTTTTGCTTTATCATCTTTATACTGAAAAGGTTTTATCTAAGAAACAGTTGCTTGTATTGGGTTCATTTGTTAGGAGGATGTTAGTGTAAAATAGACTTCTTGAAAGCGCAGTCAAAATCTAAAGAAGAAAAAAGACAGAAGTGAACCAAGGTAAACTCTAGGAGGCAGAACTAAGCCTCCTAACTCAAAAATTTAATATGAATTTTAAATAAAGTAAGAATAGGCTAACACAGAGAAGACAATAGTGGCCTTTTCTTTAATTAGCAATAGTCACAATGCATTTTGCTGTTTTTGCCTCATCAGACACTGCAGAAACCTGTGCCACTTTTAATGGATTAATATAGTTGAAAGTTTGGTGGTGAAGAAAAAAGGAAATCTTGCACAGTTAAGGATGATGCAACATGAAAGTATGACAGAATTTTGTCCTCAATTCTACAGTGAAATATGCAAGCTTCAATAGTTTCACTGCAGGAGTCGCAACAAGAGTTATGGGGTCTTTTTCTTTAATTAAATCTTTTCCCAGTAAATTCAGTCACTAACATGTCTTAGCTCAAATATTTGCCATGTGGCATGTTATACTGACTGTAAATTTGCTTTTCCTTCTGTCTGAGGGAGATGCAAAATGTGTTAAAAATTTAGATAAGTTCATTTTAATTTCACCTGCAGAGAAATCATCTGGGTATCCTTTACTGACACACACTAGTGATAATTGGGCTTCTGATGTCTCCTCTAGGCCTGCTGTCCTGCTCAGCAGTGTTCAGCATATATTATGGTGCACAGGAGCATCTGCAGTCTGATAGCAGCCAGTAGACTCTTGATGTTTGATATGGCTTTCTCTGTTTTCTGCTGTGGACATCACAGCCATGAAGCAGAAATAATGCATGTCCAGAGAAAAATAGTACTAATACACCATACATGTAGTTTTCCCTTTTCTGACCTGCATTTTGGTGAAAATACCAACTATGAATGAAATCCTTGCCTGAGGTTTTGCAAACACAGCAACAATATATAAGATAAAATAGTACCATGGAGATCAGTGCTAGTGTCCTTATCTGACTCAAGCACTGTAGTTCCTTACTAATGGAAATATAAAGTGGAATTCTGCACAGAGACAGAGTGAGCAGATGGAAGTCAGTCCTCTACACTGCATAGCTTTGCTAATACAACAGTAGCAAAAGTCAACCCTACGTTGCAAGTTAACACAGCAGCTTTGTCTAAATTAACTCATATTCCAGTAATGTATATTTCTCATCACACTTAATAAGGAGAGTATTCTTTATTGGTCTTTCAGTAGAATGATCTGCAAAAAAAGTATCAGGAGGCTTCCTTTTGGTGGTTACAGTGCTTGGCAGCAAGGTCAGCCCTAACTTCCTCAACTGTTAGAGAAAACAAAATTCAGCATCTCTCAGTGTTCCTGAATCTAGTATTACATGGGAGCTTAGGAAGTAGTACAGGGCTTCACATCACATTTTATATCCCTTGGAAAGCCACATAATGCTCCCATATGGCTGTGGCTCAGTAGTTTATTGTGGGTGACTGTGATTCTTTTCCTCTTTTGATCTTTTTTGTTATTTAATCTGTTAATCTTCTGCACTTTTGAGTGTTAAGTGGGGATATGCATGGCCTTAAACTGGTCTTAGCTCCTTAAAGAAAGAGATGAGTAGCTATCTATCAGTAAAAACAGATTAGATTACCAAAAAGGAGAAAATGCCTGTGTGATTTCAGAGGTAACCTCCTTGTTAGTAGTAAGAAGGAAGGTAAATTGAAGACATCCATACTTAAGAGCTGCTTGGGATCCCTATAGCTATATTTTACTTTTCCTGCAAAATTCAGGTGTCAATACAAAGAGCTGCTGGTGTGTTTTGTTTCTTGGGCCATGATTCCTCAGCTCTGAGACGAGGGTAACCACACACAGCCCTACTGGGTGATGTCTGAGGTTTGAAAGCAGCCCCTTCCATTCCAAAGGCCTTGGGACCTTAGAGCTGGGCAGAAACCAGCAGGCACCACCCTCTCCTGTGCCTCCTGTGTACAGACATCAATAGGAAGTTGTGCTGTTACAAATAAGTAATATCTTTTCACCTTGAAATTGGTGTTCAAAGCACTGTAAAGATCTGTCAAGGCTGTGTAAGACAGCAGCACATCTGTCTTCTGCTGAGTACTAAAATGCCCTTTTAACAAAATGCCAGGGCTTAATTTTCTGACAGTAACTAACATTTGTTTGTTTGCTTGTTTATTTGTTTATTGCATTCTGATTTCTTTGAGGGTTGTGGCATTGCCAGAAATAGAGCAAATCTGTGGGCTGGCCCTGAGCTCCTGCTGGCCAGAGAGCACAAGCTCATGCTGTACCTGGCCAGCTTGCTGATGGGGTGCAATTTATCTTCTTCAGTTTAGCTTCTTCATTTTCTGGCTTGAAATTCCTCTGTGTGGATGTTTTCTTTGTCTGCTTGCCAAATCTGTGGCTAGTTACAATTACACATTTACTGAAAAATTAGTATTTTCTCTTGGTGTCAACCTTACACATATTTTCTTCATCTATGCAAGACTTTATTTGCAATATCTGTGTATTTCTAGCCTGTTTATCTTTGGTAGACAGCCTGTCTCTCACAGAGATATGTAGAGAAAGGAAGGCTGAAACAAACTAACTTATAGAAGTATATTTTAATATGCATAATGAACAGTAGAGTTAATCTTTCATAAGTCTTTTCTATTTAATAAAAGTGACAACCCTCTCTCTCTCATCCCCACCTTTCTGCCTCATCTTTATTAGTGTTTTTTCAAAGAGTTCAAATCTCTTATGAATGCAAAGAAAAGAACATTATAGCAAGGTAGTCTTGGATAGTTCTTTATAATTATTTTTCTTTCTAATTTTCTTTTTTTTTTATTATTTTCTGACTTCCAGCAGTTTCTTTTGCAGGCCCTGGGTGGGAAGTTACATTAAGGATACTATTATTTCATCTCCTTCCATATATAATTGCTTGATACACTGTGAAATATAACCCTGAAGCTTCTATGTTTAACTTGTCTTTATTATGCTGCTTCAGTAATAAAAAATAAATAAATAATATGGAAAAGAGATGCTGAATTTCAGTAGGTGGGTCTGTTATACTGTTTCTGAAGATTGTTGCAGGAGAGTATGTGTGATTCCAGACATGCATAGAGGTGCTGCTCTTTAATGACTATCCAGGGCAGCTGTTTGCTTGTCTTTTTGGCTGGGCTGATATTTTTGTCCTCTTCTGTCTTTGCTCCTGAGTGCTGAGAGCTCTGAACATCCACTTCAGAGCACCTCAAAAAGGAAGGTGGGATATGGTGACACAAAACTTCACAGTAATGTAACATACGACCACATCACTCTCTCTCCAGGATTTCCTACTGACTTAATCAAAGATGTAGAAATTAGAAGTTGTCTGTTACTGAAGAAAACCTTAGTATGAGAGTTCTATAAAATGTGATACTCAAACTTCCATTTTTAAATCCTTCATGCAATAGTTTTTTCTGTCCAGAGAGGACACTCATATATCTGCTTCTAAGACTAAGTAGCCAGAGTGACACCTAAGTGGTATGTGTGAAGCTTTAAAAGCCAATCCTGTTTGCTGATTTAGCCTGTTTATTCTGTGGGGGAACTCGTTCTACATTGGCTGCAGCAGGCTTGTGTAAGTACCTGTAGAGTTAGAGGGATTGTGTGTCCCTCCATGTATATTGTTAGAATTTATAATTGCTTGTTGGTTTTACCTGAGGGATACATAAATCCATGATGGGCTGATGTTTCCCAGGTTCTGGATGGAGCACAGCATTGGGACAGAGCTTCTCCTTCAGGAGGCAGCCTTGGGTGAGGTCTCCTCTGCCTAGGGCCAGCACTGGCTCTCCCCTGCCACCTTAACAGCTCCACAAAGAGGAATCAGTATCAACAGTGGATTAAACAACTGTGTTACGGGAAAGAAAGGAGAATTGACATTATCACAGTAATTTCCAAATTTAGAAGCAATGATTTAGAACTGATATGAGATGTTAAGACACAGCACAATATTTTCTGAAGGTAATTTGCTTTAAAAAATGATGTATTTAGTAAATTGAGAGCTTGCTGTTCCCTCTACCTCTGAAACTATTTTTATAAAGAACTGAAGACACAGCTAATGAAATATGACTTATGAATAAAAGTCAGTGTCATTTTTATTGTTTCGTTTTTATATTGTAGTAACAATTTTCCCTGAAACTAGATTTCTCTTGAATTTGGCATTTTTCAGGTATGCCATAGAATGTCCTCTTTCCTGATTTTTAGCCATGTGACCGCCTAAACTCCGCCACTCTTCTGACTGTATTCACGGATAAATGACTGAAGTTTCACAGTGATTTATTTATTTATTTTGGTCCATCATTTCAATCACAATTACTGTAAAGCCTATCCCTCTGACCCAGGTGGCTCCACAGTGACAGACACCATCCAAGCCACACTGCAGGAGACAGAGCCTCAGTCCAGGACAGTGTGGGCAGGCTGGAGAGCAGCAGAGAGAGGCCCTGCAGCAGGGCAGCCTCAAGTAAGGAATGATGGCCAGACATCATAGGTCTGCCAGATTTTCTAGTTACGAAGTCAGGCTGACCTTTCTGTTTTTTTAAGCAGAATTCTCTTTAGAGGGGCAAATGGTGTTACCACATTTTTCAAGGGGAAGAAACTGAAACAGGGAAAATGAAATACATGCCTGTGACTACCCAACAGAGAAAAGACTGGAATCTAGTTTTCCTGACCATGATCTTTCTTACATGCTGCCTGTACCCTGGGCCTTAGTTTTTATTAGAACAATGTATCTTTTCTTCATTACACCAGTATTTTCCAGATGATTACATACTTCACTGATATTCCGTTTTCAGACCTTCAGAGCCTCGTGAAACCAAAACAAATTTCTTTTGAAAGAGAAAATGACCAATATCTGTCAGAAATGCCCTTACATAATATCCCTTTTCTTTAAACACGCTTGTTTCAACTGAAAGATTTTAAGTACATAAAAGAATGTGTTTCAAAGATGAATTAATATAAAGGTAAGAAAAATACAGGGAAGGAAATCTGATTAATTAGATACATCATATTTTTCCCCATCTCTTTTTCTAATATTATTTCAGAGTGAATGTTCAATAATTACTTCACTGAAAAACACTTTTCATGCTATTTAATTAATGTGCAGTTAGTTACTAATGATAAAATGGCTATAAAATAAAAGAGTATTCCTATTTTATTGCTTGTTTAGGCATTTTCTGCAAGAGAAAATATCACAGATATCCCATTTCAAACTTTAAAAAATTTAAAATTTCTTTTGGAAGTTATTCTGCAAGATCCGTATTGCAGAGATATCTAAACAACTGATTCCACAGTCAGATCTCTCTCCAAATTTTCATGTTATCTCTTTTAACACAAAGATGATTTAAAATATTGAAGTTGGTTCTTTAGTCACCATTTCAGTTATTCTTGATGTAAAGACTTTTTACTACAGAAAACCTCCAGCCTCTTAATGCAACTATTCTATTAATAAACACTCTAAAGAGGGGTAATTAATCTCCTAAATTGATTTTTCTTCATATCTGTGGTGCTGTAACATCAAATAAATGTGCCTTTGATGATATAGCATGGGAGAAGAGCCTTGGGATTAAGCTCACATTTCCTCCAACGCACCCTCTTAAGAAAAAAGCAAAACAAGCGAGGCTAAGTCCCTTAGTAATAAAATCAGTTATGAGATGAGTGTTAAAAATGATGAATTGAAGGATGCCATCTTCCTCTTTTGGCATTGACTAACTTTGCTAAATATTGAGCTACTGGTAAGACAGGCAGACAAAATGTAAAAGAATATGCTTATCATGTTTATTCAGCTCTTTCTGAAAAGCTAAAATAAATTTTAAGTACTTTTTTTGCTTATACATTTACTTCCCTTTTTCAGGATTGTTCTAATATGTCACCCTTTTATTTTAATTTGCTAATGAGTAAGTTTCCTGACAAAAGGCTAGAAATCAAGGTTAACAAGTAACAAATGAGTATACAATCAAAATGTCACAAAGTCTCTGTGGAATGCAGCTGCAGACATTGGTTATTCAGGATCAATTTTTCATTATATTCTGCAAATGATTTTAAGCCTTTCTTCATCTGTGATGAATTGTTCTTTATCAGCTGCCAGAAGATGGAGCTCTTTTAATAAACCATGATGCAGGTATTTGGAAAAAATGCAAAAAAAATTGCATAGAGAAGCTTTAGAAAAACATCAAGAATTATTTCCATTTGTTACTAACTAAGGCTTAGTTAAATACATTTTAAAGCAGGTAAAACTGTATTCTGCTGCAAATCTGAAAACCAGCTTGATATATTAATTATATTTTCAGATTTTCTTAGTTTTAACCTTACACTTTAAACTCTCTTTTTCTTCCATCTTCTGATTTTTCCAAACATTTCCAAATAGGTCAGAAGTTGCTCTTTAGTTGAGACATAAGGACTTGCAAGGGTGTAAAGTAAGTGAAAAATTGACTCCAAATTCTTTTTCTGCATTCCCGGTTTCAGTGGTGTAAGGCTGGAGCAGAAGGCTGTGGCTGGGCTCTGCAGAGCTTCGTGGCTGTCAGACCAAACATCTTTCACTGACACCTCTGACAACAGCTAAGCAGGTGGGCTTCACTTCTGCTGATAACAAGCCACCTCAGCCAGGTGGCAGTGCAAAGCCCTATAAATGTGCCTGTGAAGGTATCTGTGCATCTCTCCTGCTGCACTGACCATGAAGGAATGAGGTTAGACTAGACCAGCCAGGTAATGCCAGCCAGAATGAATCCAGAAATCTTATTAACAGAATTTGTGAAGAAGAGATCGAATCTCTATTCACAGCATTGATTCAGACTTGCTTAATATAAGCTTTGATTCACACTTCTTTAGTATAAGATGCAACCACAACAGAGTACAAAGATAAAGTTCAAATTGAAGGGAGGCAGCTATGCAGCTTGGAAAGAATAGTGAAAAAAATTGTTGTTATTTCATATCCAACGCCGTATCTTAGCTTTCCACTTAAAACTCAAATAACTTTTTCATAAGTGTCAAGCCTGGATGGAGGAATCATAAAAAATACAGATTTTGTTACTTTAGATAATTCTTCCTACTGTTTTTGAGAGTTGATGTGTAATATAATGAAGAATTCTCACACTGACACAGCACTTGAAATGTAGACCTCCAAATGTTGTTTGGTTTGACAGGATGGCCTTTTTCATCTATTTTAAGAAAACCTATTTTGCCTGTACAAAAATTAATCAGTTTGTGTGATCCATCTGTCAGTAGCTCTCACTGGCTTTGTCAATCAGCCTGGATTACATCAAAAGTCACTTTAGGTCTGAATTGCAAAGATGGTAATTGTGTGTTTGTATGAGTGTATGTATTTTCACCACTCTTCTGATACAGAGAAATATTTGCTTCCAATGGAGATTAACAGTATAATAAATGTCTTGCATTCTAGCCTGATATCTGTTAAAAGACAGCAAGTCCACTCTGTGGGTTACTCCCTTGGCAAAGCCTTGGCAGTGGTAGACAATAGCAGTTTTGTCCTACAACTTCTTCTCTTTGTATTACACTCCTCTGGATGCTCCTAAAACCTTGCACAGCTGTACTGTAGATCAGAGGTAAAGGCTGGAGATTCACTTTACACCTTTGCTTTCTCTCAAGCCATTGAACAGAGAAAAGTTCCTGCTAACATTAAGAACTGGGAACATTCAGAGACAAAGTTACAGCATTGAATGCAGAGCTTAACTACTGTCACTCCATATTGATTTTTTAGGAGTTTATGCACCTCAATTCAAGCCAAAAGTTCTGATAACCCTCCTGAAATCCACTTTTCAAGTGCACTCCCTGTCATACACCCTGAATCTTTATGGTGGGTATGGGTTTCAGATTTGCTCTGATTAATACTGTTTTCTAGGATTGTGAAAGTCCACACTTGCATTCCAAATTCTGAAATTAATTTAGAAAAATGTCCAAAAGGACATAATTTTTATTGCCTTTTTTTTTCAGGAATTTTTATTATAGTCACCTTCCAAGATATCCATTTTCTTTGAATCTTTCTGTAGGTTTCTCTGATGAGCAAGGAACGGAGCACCAGTACCACGAAGGAGAATGCTTACTTGACAGTAAATGGCCCTAATGGACACATGCCAGAGGACTCAGCAAGAATGCATGGTGACATCCATAAATGATGGTGCATAATGATGACAGAGAGAGTGCATATATTATTATTTGAGGCTTTTATTACTTATGGCTTTCATATTTGTGCTGACACATCCTCCTGCGGTGTCTGAAACAATGTTATATCAAACCTGCACAGTGTAGCACCTCACTTCCTTTTGCCCAAACTAGAAATATCTTGCAGAATGATTAACAGGTGGAGGGATTTTTTGGCAGGGGTTGCAGTATTGAACTTTGCTGTAGCACTCTTCTCACTCATCTCTCCCATTTCATGAATGCTGTAATTACCTCTCATAAAAATAAAATCCACCCTTGCATTCAATGTAAGTACTAGATTTCACTATTTTTTTGTAATTTCCTTTACTCATTTGAAGAAGTGATAATGCAATTGAAGGCTACTCAAATCCCGAGGGAAATTAAAAGCAGCTTTTGGTACTGAACTTATAAACGGTACTTTTGAATTGAAACTGATGCTTTTCCATCAATTAAATCTGATTTTAGAACTAGCTCATCTTTCTTACCGACTATGTAAAGGACCATATGTAAGATAGATAAGCAAATTAAGCAGCAAGGCTAGGAGGAGAATAGAAAAACAATACAATGCATTTCTAAGGTTGTCTTTAGACATGCCACTTGTACAATTGTGACCATAGTGGTAAAACTGTGTCATCAGTCAAGTGTGCACTGAACTCTGAAAAGGAGTTATTCTCTTATAGGAATGCTTTTCTTCTGACATAGATATTCACAAAGCAGGAATTGTGTCACTTTTGGTCATGTAATTATTCCCATTCTCAAGCAAAATTCTATCCTCAACTAAATTATTCAAACAGTAGCAAATATGAAGGTTAATCAGGACTTCTGGTTTTCTGTTTCAACGTTGTCCAATGTGACTTAAAATTTTCAGTGAAATTTTTCAGGAGGAAAATATTTCAGCTGATGGTGATCTGTAAGACTTTGTTGAAACTACAACCAAAATCAAAGGGGATGTATTTTTTCAAAGTTTCGGGGATCCCATGACAGAGGTAGTTACAGAAAAAAAAATATTCTCATATTAGAATGTGGAATATTAATTTCTTTCAAATATTTAAATATGACACTCTGGAAGAAAATTCTGTTTTGGCAGACCTCCTTTTACTCTTTTTGATGAAGGCTTCAGCTAAGGAAACTAATACAAGAGTTATCTCCACAAAACCTAGTGGCAAAGGAAGTCCCTAACTCGATAGGTGTATAAGTGATATACTAATTTTTCTGTTAATAACTAATATTTCTGTTTAGTACATCTTGGAATATAATAGAATGAATGTGGGAAAATAGCAACCCTTTGGAGAAGACATTGTACATCAAGTCATTACTTGTAGATCCTTTTACTGTAGTTCAAGACATTTATAATGTATGTATCTTCTTCTGACTTGTAGAAGAGATATGCACTGCGTTGCTTTACAGGTTGTAGTAGCCTATAAAAGGCAAGAATTAGGCTGCCATAAGCCTAGGAGAGTAACCTAAAAAATGCTCTAAAGGTCTGGGAGTTAGCTTATGTTTTTATTACAAGATGGTAACACCATTACAGGTTCACTCCAGGCTGTTTCACATTTCATTTAATTATACTCACAATTTTACATCCTCTAATTTTGTACCTAAATCATGCAATACATTTACTTAACATTAAAAAAAAAATCCCCAAAGATATGAGGAGCCAGAACCAGATTGATTTTTGAGGCTTATTTGTCACTATGAGCAGAGATTAGAGCTCAAAGAAGAGTGACTCATGATGTCTGTGCTCTTTACAGCATGACTGACAGTTTGCAAGTAAAGAAAGATGTCTGTGTGCCTGGGAAGTTAGCAGGAAAAGGCCATTTTATTCAGGCAGACTAGGGCTGTATTTTGGAAAAGGTTGCATCCATTTTTCCAGTATTGGTGGGCACTAATGCAGTCTGTACACTTGAACCAACACTTTCCCCAATATCAGCACTTTGCATTTATGTCTGTCCTGACTGCACCCTTTTCCTTGACTTTGGCCTTGATATAGAGCCTACTTGGAACAATGTAAAAACCTTGACTTTGGTGGAATTTGGATCTGATAAAAAGGTGCATTGCTAGGTTTTTTTTGCAACAAAATGGCGTTCTGGCTCCTTAGTAGCAGATCTATAGATGGATATTGACACTTCTTGTTTAATCTTCTATTTTCAAAGAACTTCTTGAATTGCCCAATTTCCAGGAAACCACCTCTAAAAAACTTCAGATTCCTCCTATATAGTGAAGTGCCTTTAGATTTAGTTGCTTAACTTTGAAGTGGAAAACTGCAGCAATCTGGAATAGAATTGTTAAAAAATACTCTGGTTGGTTTCAGTACAAGTCCATTACCTTCCTGCAGAAGACAGGAATATATTTTTTATCTTGTTTTTCACTCTTTTGTTACATGATTATAGACAAACAGACATTGTATTTATTTGATTGTGTTATGTTGTGAACTACTACAGAATAGGAAAAAAACAAACCAAGACAACACTTTTCTATTTCTAAGATTGCAGGTCTGCTTCATTTAGTCAAAGTAATACTGTTTACTGTGGAATTTAGCTGGTTACTTTGAGATCGTATTTAGGCAAAAGTAATGAGTCTTCCTTTCCAGTTCAGCACACTTCTATTCTTTGCTTTTTCTTTTTTTTCAGTGTTTTATATTATTGAGACCTCCACTAATGAAGTTACTTTTATTTTCCAAAGAGAAGCTGGATATTCCAGCAGATTCAAGCATTTCAGGAGATTATCCTAATTTCACAGTGTAATTGTACCTTGATTAATTGGTTTGATTTTCCTAAATTTGATTCTGAACCATGGACAATCTTTCTGTTGTGGAAGACATGCTGGGAGCTAATACTGAGGAACTGGAACAAGTCTATTTTGTTCCAGCACACTCAGTGGAGGATATTCCTTCTTTTTTGGAGGATACATAATCAAAAGATGAGGCATTCAAGGAAGAGGATTACCTGAAAATTCAGGAAAACCTGAGTTTCATACAGCTGTAAAAGCTAGAGAAGAAAATGGTGCTTGACTGCTGTGCCTGATGTAGAGTTTTTAGAGCACGAGGGCATATATAATTTAGCAGCGACAGCAGTAACGGCAGGAGAAAGAAATTTACTTCAAAGGAAGAAGGAACAGAGGGAGGGAAATGTTTTAACAAACCTGGGAGCTCTCTCTGGGAACAGTGCCTTACAGGATTCAAATGCAGAAGGCCAGACACTTCCTTCTATTGATTGCTGACTGATCCGTATTTTTTCTTCTGTCAAAGTTAGTGTATACTCAGCTTTTAGATTTAAGATCTGTTTTTATCTTTAAAGGAATAAAGTATTGGATGAATTTTCTCTAACAATTGCTTTTCAAGGAAAAAAAGAAAAGTAACACACACAGAGAACAAAACCTTAATGCAATAATACCTTTCATTTTTTTTTTCTCTCTGGAGGTGTAGAACAGAAAATTTAACTACCTAGAATATCCTTTTATCCACATGGCAGTCATCTCCCTATAAACATCAGACTCCTCTGAATATGCTCTAGGATAGCTTTCCTTTAGCTGCTTTGATCTGCAAGTCAGGTGGTGCAGAAGATCATCTAGAGCAAAGAATGAACACCGTGGGAGTTTTAATGATCAGTCAGCAGTCATAAATTAACAAGTCTGTATGTCGAAAAAAAGCAGAAAGCATCACTATTCTGTCTTTCTGAGGTGAGGTTGCTCTCCTTGTGTCCCAAGGGAATCACAGCATTTGCCAAGAATCCCAGAGTCATCTTTTCTTACTTGATTAAAACTCCACTGGTCCTTTCGTGTCCCACATCAACTGGGAGCACCTACAAGAGAGGTTGCTGGAATGTTTATTATTTTCCATAGATTATTAATGAAGTGCGGAAGTGCAGAAGTGCGGAAGTGCGGAAGTGCGGAAGGAAGTGCAGAAGGAAGGAAGTGCGGAAGTGCGGAAGTGCGGAAGTGCGGAAGGAAGGAAGGAAGGAAGGAAGAAAGGAAGGAAGGAAGGAAGGAAGGAAGTTCTCTTGTAGGATTTAACTGTTCTCTTTGCTGAAATGGGAATGATATTATCAAAAACATTTTAATCACTGTAGGATATGCTGAATATGTTGCATATTCATCTTGAACTCATCCATGAGGAAGCAATAAAAGGTGAAATTCTAGCCTGTATTCTCTTTCAGTCTTTCTTCATGAGGATCAGTTTGCTGGATGAGAATCAGCAGGTATCTGGATTATTCACTGCATATACTTTGAACAGTCTTATTCATTTGAGGATTGTGATTCCATAAATAATGACCCTATAAATGTGATTTCCAAAACAATGGTTGGCTTCAATGGAATTGGTTGTTGGTACTGGGCTATAAGTTATAAAGTTACTAAAAAACTTTTACATCACCTCCCTGAAATACCTCCTATTTCAAACCATGACAAAGTATAAGAGAATAATTACATTGACTTTCTAAGTACAAGGAATTATTGCCATACCTCAGATATCTACTAATAAAACTTATACTATAAAACTTTTCTTATAATTGTGGAAATATATGCTTTTGAAAATTTATATTGGTGATGGAAAGGACAGTTCCAGAAACAAATCTTTAGCTCCTTTGGGTAATTCTATGTAGTTTTGAAATGGTTATACTAGTTGTGTGAGGTGACACAGGCAGGCACCCACTACTACCACAAAAGTATGGCTGAAATTCAAAGAGTAAATTTATTTCATTGCTTCACTAATGGGAGGATCCCAAAGCAATACGCAGGTGGAGACACACAGGTGGAAGTGATGGCACCATCATGTAGAGCCCATCCTAGCAGTGGTGAGGCTGATGTTTGCATTCATTTTTTAAGGGCCCTGATGTGATCTCCCCTGTGCTCTTTTATCATCTCAGACCTTTGATATTCTCTCTCTCAAGACTGGGTGCTCAAGCAGGTCTGTGAGAGTGCCTCCAAGTCTCTGTAAACACCTATGCTATCTCCACACAGAGATCCTACTCCTCAAAACAGTCAGAGGACCAACAGCAGAAGACACAATATATGTGGTTTTCCACACCGTTATTCTCCAGGCCTTGGCAGTCCCAGCTGCAAGGGCACTTGAGCCAATAAAACATCCTCCTCACCATTCTTCTGCTTCTGACCCTTTCCTCCCAACATAATTTATTGCAAACAAACTTGTCATAGGTTTGAGGGGTTAGAATCCAAGTCTCTCCAAATTGGAGAAAATGATGTCATATGGGAGAGTTTCAATTGCTTTGCAGAAGTCCAAGTAGACAATGCCAGTTGCTCTGCCAGATCCACCAGTGCTGTAGCCCCAGCGTAGAATGCCACCAAATTTGTCAGGCATGATTTGCCCTTTATAAAGCCATGTTGGCTGTTACCAATCAGCTTGATCACTTTAACATGATCTTCTATTGCTTTTTAGCAATATAAAAAAATTCCAGATTTTAAAAGACATTTTCTGTAACATTTAGAGCAGAGAGTAACTAAGGTAAACATAACTTGTATTGGGTTTGGGATTGGTTGTTTGTCTTTTTTCCCCTTTTGGCTATGAGACTACATTCAGCTTAAAGTTAGATTAGTAACTTTTTTAAAAAAGGATGCTATAAAAATAAATTAACAAGGCAATTTTTCTCATAAAAGTCCTCAGATTTTGATCAGTGCTAGTGCTGAAAAATAATCTTGAAATTGGTAATTACTCATTGTTCTGACTTTAAATTGTAAGGTTACTGAATGCTTTGTCATAGTCTAATGGGAGCAGTTGGCCAATGAAGAGCTCTAAACTTCAGGGCCATAAACTGGGTTTGGTTATCAGTGTCTGACTTTTGATTTGCTGACCATATTTCCTTATCCTTTGGTGCTCAGACATAACTCTTTGTTTCACCTCAAAAGGCTGTGGGATTGCAAAGACCCAGCAAAACTGATTCTAGTTTACAGTACTTGATTTTGATGTAGCTAAGGAATGACTAAAAGGGAAACTTTCAGAACATGTATGAAAGACACAGTGGGATTTCTCAGGATATTTATTCCTTAAGAAGCCAGTTCTAGAAAAGGAATGTTTAAATGTTAAGCTATTCAAGTTATGAAGTTTATTGCATACATTGTTTCTTTTTAGCTGTTAATTAGAAAGTTCATGCAAGAGACTATTTACTTTCAAAGTCATCACAGAAGTTGTAGAGTTGATAAAAATGATATCCTGTTATCAGAAGACCTTATTTTAAATTTGCAATTTTCATTACAATATATTAATAAAATAGCAAGCTAAAATTCATTTTAGGATGAAAGCAGTAACAGAGTGATAAAAAGAGGTAGGATACCCAAACCCCCTAAATCATTCTTAGGGAATAATTACACCAGCCTTGTTTGTATAAAAGCAAAAGCTACAACAACACATCAACTCTTCCTAGAACCTGAGAACTAAAAGGATCTGAGGGATTTCCTATCTATGTATAATTTTTTTTCTTGTTTTGTAATGATACTATTGGACCCAGTATGTAATGAGGGCAGTGGCTATGAAATAATGTCATGCATATGTTTCCAGAGGACACAAATTATTAAAAAACTTCCTGGGTTTCCTCCTTGTGGGGCGTGTGTTGCTCCATTGGCTTCAGCTGCACAGTAAAAGAAATTCTAGCTCTTTATATCTTGCTCTGTTATTATTCTTCCACTCCATCTGCCTCTGCTCTCACAGTCTCAAAAGAATAGACTTTTCTTTTGTTCTGTTAAGCATGAAGTCACAGAAGCAACTCTTCAGTAGGGAGAGACTTATACTGATAGGAAGAAAATTTCAAAAGGTCTGGGAACTTGTCTTTTTGTCACCAAAATCCGTAAGAGTTTTATCATTAACTTCAAGAGGAGTGGATTGAGAAATGAATGCTTTCAAAAATCCGTCAGCAAAAAGTAGCTTTTTCTTCCTCTTTTGCCTGCTATATTTCTCTCCATCCTTTCTTCCACCTCCTTCAATAAATTTCTTTTGAGTGTTATTCAGCAAATACATACCTTTAACCGGAATTTTTAAAATACAAGTATGTGGTGACTTAATGTATAAATTTATACACAAAGTAGTCTATGTGGATATAGTATACCAAAAGTATATTTTAATAGTGCCTCTCAGAACATAAGTGAGCGTGATGTGATTTAAGAGACTTTAGATGCTCATCTCTATTTTTGCCCTATATCCACTAAATGCATACGGCACTACAGACAAATTTTAAATATTTATATTTAGGTGGGAACTTTTAAAATGTGAGGGGGTTTTTTTGTCTGATTTTTTTTTTCTGAAACATCATGTTGATTTAAAATTTTCACAGTGATGTCACACTTATTCTGTTAGATTTTATTCTAAAAAAAACCCCAAACTATTTTACTTTTGTATTTATTTTCATATATTGAACATAGAGGAATAATTCTTTGGAATTAAATGTTTACTGAATGTATCAAGTCAGATGTGATTAATGTATTTAGTGCAAGTGACACGAAGATTTCATTTTATTTAAATTTATTTCTATATATACAGGTGTGCCTGTTTTCATCAGCATTTATTCTCAGTGTCACATCTCCCAGTCCCTGAGATTTCATGTAAGGAAATTACTTTTGGACACTTTCCCATCTGTTCAGAAAAGGGCTGTATAAGTTTTGCAGTACATCCTCCCTATGTCACAATCATCACATCTAATGCTGTCAAAGTCTACATCTGCTATATCATATTTGCCAACCCTGCTTAGGTTCTCTAGACATCAATGTTTAGACAGGAGAATCCTACCCAGTTAGTCCACAATGTTCTGTAATGTTTTGAAGGGGATAGAGAGGGCAAGGGTGCAGACACACAACAGAATGTAAGAACTCCAGAGGTTTCTTATGGTCATACTGAAGGAAAAATTACTCAAAGCACTATTTTCCCAGAGTATTTAAGTCCTTATTTATTTTTCTACAAAACTAGCTGGATGAACTTTTCAAGGTGACTTTGCAACCTAAGTTAATTCACAACCTGTCAGAAATTGTGGCTCAAAATAAATGGCCCTGGAGTTTTCCCATTCTATTCTAGAAAAAAGTAAATAAGAAAATGCATAATCTAAAAAATAGCTCTAGTTGCATTTTTAAGCTCACAGTTCAGAAGAATTTTGCCAATTAAAAAGTATAGGTGTAGATTTACCATGGCCTATTTCTTTTGATATTCTGTATGCAAATAGTGTTACTATTATTATGAATTACAATATGGTAATAAAAATAACTAATTTAGGCTCCTGATCCCTTAAAGTATTTGAGCTTTGATGCTTAAAGCACCAGTGGACTTAGATTCCATGCCTCCAGTGTACCCAGAAGGCTCATCAAGAAATCTCATTCTATTGTTTGTATTTTAAAATCTACTTCCACGCAGTGCCAGCTCCCAAGACATTATCCAAACAGCTCAGAGGTCATTGTATCACCCTTGTTGATTGCTATTCCACATGCAGTTTTATTGCTTTTTCAAGGTGACAGTCTTTACTCCTCCTTTCCAGCCTCACAATGTACTCGCTGGCTCTATGTTACTCCAGCCCAAAGAGTTACAGAAACCTGGCGTGGTAAGGGAAGACAGGTGGAGAGCAGTGCTTTTTAAAAGTAGCTGTTCTACTGCTGCAGGACAGAGATCTTCTGGCCCTCGATATTCCTGGGCAGTGAACAGGTGTATCAGGCTTCCTGGGTGATTGATAGCTCCTTTCAGCTCAGCTGGGTAAAAGGGTATTATTTGTTAAGGAGCTCTGTCTGTGCGTGTGCACTGAACTTTCTGAGGACTGCTGTGACCTGAGCTTTTCTGTGGATTTGGAAGAACAGGAAGCTGCAGCTTTGGTTAAATTCTGATTCCAGTCCTCAAATGGAAATCTGGCAGAAAGAAAAGTATATTAAGCAAAATTCAAATTCTGCAGTTTGATTTTGCTATAACAATGAGTAGCATAAATTCTTTTTATTTCAGGTGAAAGCAGACCCATCACTACATTGAAGTTTCCTGTGTATTTTGAAATTAAACCAAATAAATACATCTTTAGAAGAAAATCCTGCTTCAAGCAACATATCAATTCCAATGCTTTGCTATACTGCAAAGCTACCAGTAAATTTGCAGGAAATTGCATATTCCATGTGGTAGAGTCAACAGAGTTGGAGAAGTTGGGTGTTGTTATTAGAAAAGAGGTTTCAGAAATCACTCTGAAAATCCTGCTATATATTTTTCCCTGTAGACTGTAGATACTCTTGTTAATATAGTCCCTGGTTAGAGAATACTTTAGAAAATTATAGAAAGCTGCTTTAGGGAAAACCACTTTTCATATTCCCTCCCTTTCACATCTTCTTATGAGCCAATTGGTCAGGCAATGAACCAAAAAATTGGATCTTTAAAACTTTGGGAAGCACTGGGTGTTCAGTGCTGAACTGACAGAGAATTTTTTGGTGGGCTTTTTATCATATTTTGGGAAAGTTTCTCAAAATCCAGTGTGGAGTCTGTGGGAATAGGGAGTAGGGAATCAGAAGAAACTCTAGTTCAGAGACACAACACATTATTAGGGAGACCCTTTTTTATCTTCTTGCTCTGTGTTGGGATCCAGTATTTGAACATGTGTTTCCAATATGCAGAGCATGCTCTAAACTCCATCATCCTGGTCCTTGTAACCATCCAAAAGGCCACTCTCCCCAGCTTTTGTACAGCTATTCACTGGGCACTTGAATGTCTCTACAGCAGTAGAGGCTGGGTACCCAGCTTGGAAATGAAGCTTGTGTTTGAGTTACAAAGAACCCACATGTCAGGGTGGGTTGATGATACTACAGTCAAAACAGGTGTCAGAGCATACTGAGCTTAGAGTAAAATGCTCTTATATCAACTTTGAGTGTTCCTCAGGAAGGAGAAGAAAAAGAGATGAGTTAACTGGCTATTTCAGTTATTGCTTGACCTTTTATATTGTTTAAATTTCAAGCACAGCATAACTGTGAAGAGAAAATAATTCTACTAATTACCTTTTTTCCAAGTCAGAGGAGGAACTGGATAATAAAACAGTCAGTATCTAAGGAAAGCACTGAAATAGGCAAGTAGGAAAATGTCCGGTAACAGGCTGCCATCAAAAGATCTTGTCTCTATTGATTAAGAATCCATCATTTAAAAAAAAAGGAGTTTGAAAAGAAGATGATGGATTATCAGATAAATGTACATCACTCTGGGAGCTGTCACCTTACCTGAGGTGTCAGGCCTCTCTTCCTTTGGTATGTGTATCTGGAGTGCATAGATAAAGGTATCTTATTTGTCAAATAATCGATTTCCCCAATCACATTGGGAATCAGAAAAGCTTTATGTGCTAAATACTTAAATATCTCTGAGCATGTATTTGTTGCATCCTGTATGAGTACCTAGAGTATTTACTTTCCTAAAAAGAAAAACCCAAAATAATCCTGCTTCTGCTGTGTACTGTCTCAGAAGTTTGGGTCTCTGAAGAATCTTCATGTAAATTCCCAAGAGACTGTGACAAGTCATCTTTTCTATGTTGCCCTAAAGAAGATTATTTTCACATTGTAGACTGCTATATTAGAAAAACAAAATAAATGGCAGTCATCAGATGGTCAATAGAGCTGTTTCCTTTACTAGAGGACTAGAGAGAAAATGGACAGCTTTCGGATAGATGTAGCAATTAGAATTTCTACTTCAGTCTATCAGTAAGGCACTAAAAGTTGTCTTTAAGTGAAAAGTATTCTTTATTTTTTTATGAAAATCCTCTCAAAACCTGGAAGACATGATTTTGTCATTTAATAAATTGCTATGCAGCTAATCAAACCAGCCTCCCAACCCACAAACCAATAACAGCAAACTGCTCTGGTTGTACTTTCTGCACAGCAGAAGTCTGACAGTGCCATTTCTTGT
Organism: Dicaeum eximium; assembly: GCA_013396995.1. Lineage (NCBI taxonomy): Eukaryota > Metazoa > Chordata > Aves > Passeriformes > Dicaeidae > Dicaeum > Dicaeum eximium. Next base: position 384,375 of record VWZP01007297.1, read on the forward strand.
GCACACAAAAATAGAGGGCTGCTGTGCTTAGCTATGAGAAGGAGCTTTCTGATGGAAAGTAAGTGTGAGTAATGACATTTTTCCATCCAGCCACCGCATTTATGAGATTAGACTGTGAGAAGTATCTTTGTGTGATTCCTCTTCCTCCTCCTCTCTCCAGAAGGGCTACACACATAAAATCCTTCACTTGAATTTTTGTGCAACAGTTTTCTCCAGGGAATGTGAAATTTTCTTTGTTTTGCCCTTGGAAAATATTCTTTGCTGTTCTGTACAGACAATTCTTGATGTGCAATTGTAAAATATTTTCAAATATTTAATACGGTGGACTAAGAATGACAAAATTTATATCCCTAACTGTAAACCTGCATTGTATCATTGCTCTTATCTCTCCCTAGCTAAATTATTTGCTCAATGCTTTGATTCTAAATATTTTCTGGTTATTCTGGATTTATTTTGAGCACAGTAAATATTTGACTATGAGTCTTAATGCTCCAGTAATATAAAGACTGTTAATATCCTTTCATTTTTTTCCTGATAATTTTTTTTTTGAGCAGCAGCCATGATAGCTGTGCATGTATTGAGAGTAAAGTCCTTTTAAAGCAAAGCTATTGCTGAAACAGGAACCAAAGGTTATATTACTACTGGTATGAAGGAGGAAAATAACCTGTTAGGTCATTTTCTTAGATAATTGCTCTTTATTTGGAAGGATTCACTTACTCAAATCCTTGAATGTGGAGCTGAAATGTGTTAGATGAATGGGAAGAATTGACCAATATTAAAAAAAACCTACATATGATAAAGGAATCAAATCCTAGTGTTAGGAATGTGGCCCAACCTATTTCTCCATAAATGAGGTATTCTGTGCAAAAGTGTGCTGGGCAGCCTGTCATAACAAGCCCCAGTTCCCTTACTTTAGAAACTGTAAATTGGGTAGCACTGTATATGGCTCTTCTCTACTTATCCACTTCAGGCAGCAAATATCTTAATTATCAGATCAGAATCTGGAGTAGAGCTGCACAGGCAATGCTCCATTAGCTGCAGTCATATGCCATTCAGCTCTCTACCATCTGCTTCAATGATCTGCTCAATGGGCAAAATTAAGCTCATTCTCCGCTGATCCACCCAGGCTCTAAAGGCTAATCCAGCACAGGTTTTTTTATGATCAGTGGAGCCTCATCCACAAAGTTCTTAAGAAGACATTCATGCCTTCTAACCTTTAGCATGAAGAATCCAAGGCAAAGCCTCAGGCAGCTCTTTTCTCTTAAAGAAGAATCTTCCGGCTCTGTATTCTCCTTTTGCCAAATTCACTACCATTCTAATATCACAACTGACTATCTAGATAACCAGAATAACCATGCTCATCTTTCTTTATTTTTTGAATACTTTATAATCTTAAAGACAGACAGATTCCAAGTGAAGGAACACACAGGTTGCACAATATTAATAAACATTAAAGCTCATGCAAAGAATGTATCTATGGTAGGAACAGGAAACTCCAGAAATAAGGTTCCTGAATTCCGAATATTTTCTTTTTATTATTGCCAGAAGGTTTCCTTTCTCACCAGTTACTTATTCTTAGTTATCTTTTAAAACTTTTCGTAGTGAGTGATTAATTTGAATACTTCTGGAACGGAAACACAAAAGTGTATTTTAACACATCTTGAATTTTTATGAGAGAATTTTTAAAATCCCACAAGTTGCTTAACAAGTTCCAGTGAAGGGATATTTTGAAATATAATGTTTCTGTCGATATATCAAATGTAGAATGACAGTTCTGACCACTAAAGTCATTCAGCATATTCTGGAAACCTTTTTGGCAGAGATCTGCCACTCACATGTTGCAAAGCAGGCAGAAGTCTGATTTAGCTGGGAACCTGATGATGCTCTACCAGAGAAAGGAAGCCCGTGGGGATGGCACAGCTGCAATCCCTATTCTGAATGTACCATTCAGAATATGCCCAAGGAAAAGATAAAATGCCTGGGTTGCTCAGCCAGTTCCTGTTACCATGACAACTCTGGAGAGCAGTAATTTAGATCAGCCTTAGGGTTAGTCTTTCAGCTCTAGCAGAGGAAGGGACTTAAGTCCACTTACAGGTGGTGGAGAAAGCAATGCTAATGATATGACTACCCATGTATGTGTGAATCCATTGTGTCAGCTAAATAAAATATTGAGGTTGCTGTCATATTCCTTTAGACAGATGGCAGCAATTGTCAGTGTATCAGTGGAAGAGTCTGAATCTATAAGAAAGAAGAGGGGGCAGGTTATTTCATTGAACCAGATATGTAGCAAAACACTGTGTCTGCACTTTGTCCACTGCATCCTGGTACTCCTTCCAGGCCTTGCCAGGTGTTCCTGTGCACCTTGCTAACTTTCCTCATCAGTGCTGGCACCAGCAGCAGCAGGCTGCTAGAACTGAACCTCCTCCTTCTCATGTCATTCCCTTGGCTGCTTCTGCAAGGCGCTCATCAGGCTGTTCCCTTGCTCCAGCTTTGTGGTCTGTAGCAACTCTTAGGGAATGCTCCAGGCTTTGCAAACAAACTTGTACAGCTCAAAACTTCATAGAAGTCACCATTTCCTTTTTCAGTGCTGCTCTAGTGTTCCCCTTTTGACATGGAGAAACTTGTTCTGCAGAACCATGTATTCTTTGTCTCATTCACCTCTGGCTCTATGTCACTTCTGTTTCCTGACCTCTCCATAACATGCCATGTGAAACCTGCAAGAAGGCAAAGCTGCTTTCCATTAAATGAACCAAGACACTTTTGCTCCAGTCATGGTATAAATCACAGACAATGCAGACTCATACTACTAACGTGTTCTTTTCCATGACATATATTATACTAGAAATAAGGCTTTAATAATTTCACAGGCCTTGACTTACTGTATTCATAAGTGCACCTTTAACACCTCAGTGAGGAAAATGCAATTGACTGAGCCATGTAAACACGAACCATATCTAAAGTGTTAATGCAGGCCAATCTTTTCTTCTCCTTTAGCAAGAAAATACTTTGGGGACCTGAATGCACAGCATTTGTCTCATTATGTCTAGCATGCTGTTGCTCTGCTTTTTCACAATGGCAAGGTAACCTGCTGACACAGCTTGCCAAGCTCCTGCCTCTCTCAGTGGGTATTTGAGCTGGGCTGACGCAAATGGGCCGTTGAATTGCATTCATTTGGCAGTCCTCCCACACAGAAGATGAAGAGCAGCAACTTTGACTTGCAGAGCCTCTTCTCATTTACTTCTGTTGTTGGGCAATATCTTTTGTTTAAGAAACAGATACACTGGGCTGAGAATTCAAGCTCTGGTTAATGATTCTGCAGTGAAAAACCTTTTGCCTGTGTTAAAGCTAACATTCCTCTGGCAGAACAAGGTACACAAAGACACTTGTGGATTCAGCATGTCTGCCTAAATATGTAACAAAATTGGGTGGTTGAGTATTTTCAAGTGCATGGCTAAAACCTGCAGAAAAAAATTTTTGTTTGGAAAAAACCAAAGGATGTTCTTAAAATGTACATATTGCCATTGAGTATTAATTTGATTATATTCAAGTTGTTAATATAAATATTCACCAAAGTGTTGAATTTTGTTAGGAATTTTGATGTATTTTATTTTCCTTTTCAATTTATTCTTTAGATCTGTTAAGATTGATCAAGTAGAGAAAAGTGACAACAATTTATTTTTTAAAATGCCTACAATTTATTTTTTAAATGGAGCCCAACCTTTAATTTGAATAATTTTGAACTTTTTTCTATTTAAGTAATCCAACTCCTGGTTAAACACTGCATTCGTAAGTTATTGCCTTTTCTGAGTATTAGTGGCAAGAAAAGAGATATGTAAAATTCAAAACTTTGGACAGTTTTGGATTTTCAGGCATCATTTTTTGCTTGGAAAGGGGAGTGTGAAAAGTCTAGAGAATGTGACTATACTTGAAAGGATTGCATCTGAGTTGTCTTCTTTTATTCATCACATAGTTTAATCCTTCTCATGTAAAGCTAGAAAAGTGGTGTAATGTATTTCCCCATAATATGACATGGAAGATAATAATAGTTTTGGAATATAATCAGAACTTTTGCATCCCTGTGGCACCTGATTCATGTCCAAATCATGCCCAGCAGCAGTAGTGCCTGAGATCAGGTTGGTGTGACTACAAGAGCAAAGGCACACAGGCATATTTCAAGCAATTTAAACAAAGACCTAGCTATAAGTTTTAGGCACTTTCAATGAGCTCCATAATATATTTGAAGTAATTTTAGATTATGTTTGCTGTATTTAATTCCCCCATCCAAATAGGTGCTGCTCCTCACTAGGGTAATTGCTTCTCCTAATCTGTGTTGATCAGTTTTTCTGTCTGCAGTGCTGGAATTAGAGTAACATCATCCTAGTCCTGATTGCAAATGCAGCCTTACTAGAGATGATAACCTTAACATTTTCCTTACCAGTCTCAAAGAGGAGACCAGAAAGTGTCTACACCACAGAGCCAAGAGCTATAACTGTGTTATCTTGTTATCCATGTTTTTTTCCAAGCCCTTCCAGTAACAATACTCCAAATCCCTTGTTGAAAAACCTAAGGGCTATAGTTTCTAATTTAGATTATGTCTTTCATGTTCTTTTAGTCTTTAAAGAACCAGTACATATAATTGCTCTTTTACTGTTCTTGGGCTGGGGCTGGTGTGCTTTGCCATTATTTGGATCCTTGTTGATGTGTTTGATTATTAGGGCAAGAAGATGTCAGAGCCAGTTCTTTGTTGCTTGTATTTCTCTGTGATAACAAAATAATGTGAAAAAGTGTATTTCCATGAGAAGTAAGAGTAAACTACGAGCGTAGTAAGAACAAAGGACAGGAAACAGTGTATTCCTTTGTTCGGGAATCAAACCTTGCAGTTTGTGACCTGCAGCTCTGTTTCCTCTAGGATCTATGCCATCTGGTGTTTCTCCGGTTTTGTCTGAGTTTTCCAAGAGTCACTCCTCTAGTTTCATCGACTGTGGTCACAGCCCTTCAGTTTGCAACTTCTCCTTAAATTTCTTCTTTTTCAGATATCTCCAAGAAGCACACCAGACATTAGATGTAGTGTCTTCCAGAATTTAGTCATTTAACAGCTCAAGCAGGCACTGATGAATTCTTTCACGAGACCTAGATGTCAAATGGTTAAAAGTTTGTGTGCTTTAACAAGGTCTGTCTTTCTTACAGATCAAAGGCATCTTTACTAGCACAAATGCTTCCAGCACACTTGCATATTGTCCCAATTAATATCATTATATAAACCTCTCCAAAATTCCTAGGAGTAGGAGGTTCAGAAACTCCTGGGTTATTTTTTGAGATTATTTATAAAAGACTGTTATCTACATTCTGTGAGACAAGCCACAAAAATGGGACATTTTGAAAAGTAAAAAATAGAAAATATAACCTCACTTCTTGGTACTGTATCAATTTTCATTTTGCAAAAGCTTTCTTTCTACTTTTTAGTGAAAGAAAATAGTGGCAAAAGTACTTTATATTGGTTAAAAATTTTTGGTTATGATTTTAATGTAAAATGAGAGTGTGAAATTAAACAAGAAATCAATGGAGATGTTAATTCAAATCCTTGATTTGGGCAATTTCACTGAAAGAAGACATTGCTAGGTTTCTCTGCATGATTTCCTTCAAATAGCAGTACATTGGCTTTCATAATCACCAATACATGTGTATTTATCTATTGTGCAGTTTTGTGAGTCAATTGGTCAATAGTGGATTTATGCACAATAAAATATGTATGAAAGGATTATGAGCTATAGGAGGACTGGAGCTTTGGGTTCAGGACAAAGGAAAAGTTAAAATCTTCTGGAACATTTAGAAAGTAAAGAACTAGATAGATGATGGTAGGAGGAGAAGGTAGCATGAATTATACCACAGCTAACCCATGACATGTCCTGGACCTTGCTAAATCTACTAGATGTCCTAAGAAGTCACATCTTTCCTGCAGAGGAGGGGTGTTGAGAAGATGCCAAAGAGAAAAGAGATGGCTTACAATGACACTGATGATCTCTTCTGAAAGATAACTGCTCCTACAGCTCAGTTTTGGAGTGGGAGGATGGCCTGCCTTGTCTTTCTCATGCAGTACTATCAATTTGCATTGACTTATTTCAGCTTTGATTTTTGATCCAAATCAACGGTGTGAACTAGATTGCTTTGTACGGGCAGGAAAAGGTTCACTGTCATTGGCCTCTGTACAGAGAATAATGGGCTGTCTGGGACACCCCTAAAAAGAATAATGGGCTGTCTGGGACACTCCTCCTCAAAAGAATAAGCTGACCAGTAAATTAGTGAATCCAGCCTTGTGGGGATGCTTTGTAGAGCACTTTATAGTTCTTGTTGATTCTCGCTGTAGGCTTAGTTATCACTTAAGCATATTTTAGAATGAATAAAGGCTGAGTGAATGGCATCATAATCAACATCTGAAGTGTAAAATAGATACCCTGGTCCATTGTATTACAGAGCTGCAGCACTATTACAGAGAACTTTTAGGCTCTCCTCCAGATTCATTCAAGTACCATAATTGATTACTCCTGTATTTTGAGATAAAACGCTGTTCCTCCTCATATCTTCACCCTGTATTTTAATTTTTTCTTCTGTAATATTTTATTATACTTATTCTTTCCTTCATTGCAATTCTTGTGACTTAACCTATAAAATCCAGTCATCAAATTGGATGTTTTTGCAACAGAAGTATTCTGAACTCCTCACCAAACTGATGCGAGCAGGCACTTAATGTGTTAAGGAATAGTACAATTGCTCTTGGCCTTTAATTTAGGTCATACCAGAGGATGATGATTGTATCTTGGATTCAGCTGGCTTTAATGATGTTGCTTTTTAAATGTATGAAATTCCAACAGGCAGTGGGCAGAAACTGGTGTACAGGAAGTCCCACCTGAATATGAGGAAGAACTTTACAGTGCAGTGACTGAGCACTGGAACAGGTTGCCCAGAGAGGCTGTGGAGTCTCCCTCCCTGGAGATATTCTAGAGCCATCTGCACATCCTGTGCTGTGATGCTGCCTGTGCAGGGAGGTTGTACCCAGATGACCCAGATGACTCTTTCCAAACTTAACCATTTTGTAATTCTGAGATTCTGTGAAATTTCCCAAGTTTTCAGTTAGCCTGACTGCTCACCTTAAAACTGGCTGATACGGTGACAGTGACCTGGAAGAGGTGATTTGGAGATCCCAACTAAGAGACTAGGCAAAAGGCTTAGCTATAAGTTTTTCATTTTATATCGAAGTTAAAAAAAAAATTAATATTATCTTAATTATTAAAATGTTTATTTATCTGTTACCAGTAAAATATCAGAGCAAAATCTGTTATTTCTGCTAAGAGATATTTCCCATTCAAATAAATGATAGGGTGCTCTCTTGGTGTGAAACAGTTTTGCTTAGGTTGCCTAGTAACAAAAGGGAAAAAAAAAAGAAAATGGTGAAAAGCAGAACTTTGGAGCTGGTAAAACGAAGAACAATATTTACATCAATGGAATAAGAATTCTGGCTCCCTTGGTGATGAGTGCAAGTTTATCACAGCAGCACATTTATAATGCTTACTGTTTGAAATGCTGCCTAAATCTGTGTGAAAAGCTCATCCATGTCCACTCACTGTAGGAGCAGAAAGATGTAATCTGTGATCTATTCTATTGCAGAACCCCATTCCATTTTCTTCAGCATACTGTGAATATTCCAAAGGCAACTCCCTTCGGTTTAAAGAGTGCTGCCTGTGAAAACTGACTACTATATCTATCTCTGCTTTGCAGTCTCTGACAGTCTTACATTTTTATCATTGCAGTTATAGAATATTTTTATGGAACAGCATTTATTTGTTAGTGTTATCCAGTACACTAACTCGTTGCAAATATTTGTAATACATTTTTCATCAGATTGTCACAGAATTTCAATAATTTAATATAGTTCAAAAATAGCAGTTCACTTTAGGATGTATTTATAAGCATACTTTAGGATGCATTCATAAGCATACATAAATCTTTTTGCATAATGAATATTGCTAAACTTATTATTGATAGCTTATGTAATAATAGTTGAGTTAAAATTTTGCCATTTGCCTGGCCACAAACTGCATATTTTCAAAACCCACCTACACTCACTAAAACTGACAGTTTCTCTCTGATAAATCATGTCTGCTGACTGTCACCAGTGTAAGCAGTAAAGTCACTCAACAGCAATCATACAACACCTTTGCCCCTATTTGGATGGGGACAAGGTGTGCCCTGGTATCCCAGACTCAATCCTATACATAGATGCATGTGGACAAGACCCCCAGGCTAATAAGATGCCTCAAAAAAGTCATCTTGCAGTAAATAAATCTAATTGTATGTTCAGAAGAGAAGTTTCAATATTGTGAACTAAATCGATTTTTAGGGCTAGCAATGGGAAAATTTGCTCAAATTGAGTTTGAAAATACACTGCAAGGTATGTGGTCATCAACTGTTGAAAATAATTGACTTCAGCTTCTCTAATTTTAGGGTGGAAGGGTGAATGTTGGTAAGAACAGGCAAAGAAATTAGGATTCTCTTTCCTATGCAGGAATATATATTGTTTTGTAAAGATAAGAGTGACATTTAAGAGGAGTTGTAACAGTGATGTTTTGAAGGACCTGCTCAGCTAATAACTGGTAGGTAAGAGAGGAAGGAGGAGTAGTGTGTGAAGATACAAGTTATGCATACATATATATGTTTTTATTTCTAGTGTATGGTAGAGAAAGGACAGTGGGAAAGAGGGAAAAGGACACAAGGAATTCAGGGAGCATGTGACTGATATTGAAGGGAAAAGTAAGGAGGAAAAAATCCTGTCTATCTCATTACTAGTCAATTCTGAATAACTAGGAAATAATTACATTTCCACACAGCATAACGAATACAGTCCACTAAAAAGGCTAAACATTCTTTGTAAGTTTTTTAAAAAAATATAATTATTACTATAGAGCCAAAATGTTCTCCTGCATGATCTCTGGTGGATCAGACATACAGTACTTCTAAAGGTGCTTCACACCAGCAGGGGATCCTGGTGAAGCACAATGATTTATATCCTAGACTGTTCACAGTGAATAACAGCCTAAAAAACAGTCTCACTTACAGCAAGGAAGATTATTCTTTTAATAAACTAGATGTTCCTGGGGAAATGGTGATTTGTCAGAATCCAAAGCCTGGGATTTTTTCAGGGAAGTGCAGGTGGTTTACGAAAACTTAGTTGAGAGACTATTCTCAGATCAAGATTTGTATTAAGGTCACTTAATACACGATCTAGAGGAGACCTGGCAGTTGAAGTCATTCCCACTGTACCTTGTGTAGAATCTGGCCAGTGGTGTGGGGATGATGACAGCTCAGGGTGTTCCACCTGTCATCCTGCTGGTGACATCATTTCCAGCTCTTTTTCTTGCCTTGACATCACTGTTTGAAGATCATGACCAGAGTTGAGATTTAAAACATCCACATTCTTTGGAAGGTTTTTCTTTGGGTGCAGAAATCCTTTGGACATGGCACACCTGCAAAGATGGGGCCTTGTGAGGTGGCCCCTTAAAAACAGACAGATGCCAACCATCAAGGCAATAATGCTGATGAACATTTTGCATAAAAAAAGCACAACCTGAATTTTTCTATGTATATATTATTGCATATATATATGTACATGGCTTTTAAAGAATATATATATTTATATACAAAACAGCTTCTAAAGATTGGTCATTAAATTCTCTGAAGGGAAGATGTAGTTTCTTTGAGAAGAGAGTTTCATAAATTGTGCTTTGTTGGCACTTGGCATTCATCAAGGCAGGAAAGGCAGGGTAAGCAATGCTGGTATTTTAAGTGTTAGTACTCCCACTGTAATAAGAGCTTGCAGAGAAAAAATGTCCATTGAGGAATGCCATGCCAAACTTGATAAGAAATCCTCTAGCAAATAATGCCTTGTGAGCTCAGAAACAAAGACCTGATTTCATAAGAAGATTTCAAACATTAAGTAAAAAATGTTTTCTATAGAAAATCTTGTTTGTTGATTGTAAGAGTCCAGGATATCTCCAATAATTCCCCACAGTGTATTTGTAAGTATGACAACAATCCCTGCCCATATCTTTCACTTACTCAGGTCGGTGTCCCTGAACGAGCACCCTGTTTGGATTAATGTTTGGTGCCTCCTGGCCATGTGGGCTTTTTATTTTCTTGAACGCAGACATTCACTGTACTTGGTGGTTATTATTGCTAATGCTCTATTAAGGTGAACAAATGGAAACACATCTCTCACTGTGTGTGAGTGGTATGTTAGAGGAACATTGCAGGAGGCAGTACTGAATCCACTTGCATCTTTAAGTGAATTGTCCTATTCAGAAGTTTAATTTCTGCTTTGCTTTTAGATGGAGACAAACATTTGTGGCAAATATCATTGGAAGTCTATAATTAGGTTAGCAGATGTGAATTAATCTGAGGGTTTGGTGCATCTGGGTATTTTTCAATGTTTTTCTTTTGCTTTCTTCCATGTTCAGTCTTTTACCCCTAGGAATCAACTTTCCAGTTCCCTCTCACGTGGAAAATTGATTCCTAGCATTAAAAGGTCATTGAACTTTCTTCTGCTAACATTTTAGAGTCGACTCTTTCACGGAACTGTTTCCCATTTTACCTCACAGGCTTGCTAGTGGATCAGAGGAGAAGCATTCTTTCTTGTTCTGAAGTACAGGGAAACATTCTGAGATGACAAGATCTGTTGAGATGGAAATCTATCTTAAAACAAACAAACAATCTCACAGGAAGCACAGCCACAACCTTTGCTTCTCCAAAGGTTGTTTCTGGTCAGATTTTCACTCTTTTTACTTCCTGGCTTTTATTATGAATGATATGTTTGGGCTAAAATCTTTAGAACATAAAAAATTGTGCTATCCAACCCAATAGTTGCCTTTGGCAGTTGGAAAACATGATATTGTTTAGGGAGATTACACAAACTTTGGTATTTCTGTGATCCATTTCCATTATACTGTGCTATCTGGGGAAAGAAATAGCAATAGGGATGGCAGTAGGCACAATTCTGCCTCAGCTCATTAGTATTTGTTTAAAAACTTGTGTGTGAATTTTTTTAATCCCATTTGAGGAAACTGAAGGTATCTGCATCCTGTGGCAATAAACTTCAGGAATCCATAAACTTCGGTGTAAACTTTGTTTGAGGGGTCATTGACTAATTTCAAAGAGTGCAACATCATTTCAGTGTTTCATTATTTGGTGAAAAAAAATTCTGCTCATCCCATATCCTGGCACAGGGTGCAGCTGGGGAGCCAGGAGTGACAGGTGATCCCCAGGGTACCAGGGAGCCGGGCAGCTGGAGGAAGCCCCAGCTTCATGTCCAGGTGAGTCTGTGGCGAGGGGCTGATGACCCTGGGGACTAAAATGGGTCCTGGTCCATGGCTGGGGAGAGGCCCAGGGGATGCTGGGCAGGACCAGGCCAGTCCAGCCTGTCAGGAAGCTTTGTTGCTTTACCTTAAAAAAATTTAAAAAAACCCAATTTAGATTATTTTTTTCAGGTTTGTGTATATTTTTGTGTAATTAGATAGATTGAATCCATATTTAATAGTGATTCAGAGTCTTTGAACAATGCATTTGTTTCAAAGACAAACTAATGAAAAATTATCATAAAATATTTTTTTAAAACATTTTCTACAGCAGAATTTGTGGTGTATACACTGAGTACTTTGATATTTGCTGATGCTTACTTATCCAATTCAGACAGGTTTCTCTGTACCATAGGCAGGTATCTCTGATTGCATTTTGTGTTGGTATGATAAATGGTTGGGCATCTCCCAATGAGACAGTAAAATGAAAAAAACCTTTGTGTGGCTAGATATTTCTTTAATTGCTAAAGGCTGGCATTCCTGAAATAACCCTATTAAAGTTAGTGAGAGAATTCTACACTTAATGCAGTGAAACCTGGCTTTCTGCAGTAACAGCAGCTGAAGGAAGAAGAGGAGTAGTTAGCTATGTTGTGCCAGCTGAATTTGTACTTCTGGTTGGTGTACTTTGCTAAAGTCCTAATTTTCTAAACTGAGTCCTAAACTCAGATGTAGCAAATCCAATCCTTAAAATCTGAATCTGACAATCCTATTTGAAACTCTTTGTAGGGCTCTTCACCGAAAAAAGAGACACCAACAGGATTTAAAATGGCACATGAAATCTTAATGAATAAGTGTTTATTCATCAAAGTGCCAATTAAATCTCTAAACCTGGAAAAGACACACAAGAACTGCAAACCAGAATTTATTCTTCCATTCCCTCATCCATGGATATATCTCTTTTATTTGCTGCACCTCTCATCTCTTTAAAACCTATGTTACACAGATAGGAGAATTGAAGATCTGCAAAGATAATATTACACATTTTTTGTCAATTCTTAATTTGATAAATTGAAAAGCAAAGACATTTTATTGCCCTCTAGATTTTCTTAGCAATCCTTTGTTGATAGCCTCAATTTGATCAGTTTATCTGCAGAAATCTTTTATGACTTTGCTTTTGTGTCCACTGTGTTCAATAGGAGAAAAAAAGACATTTAAGCAGTACTGATTATTTCCAAACAGATTTCTGAAATCTTTAATGTTGCTTGTTGCAGGAATGTTACCAATATTGCAGTCAGCAATAAAGAGAGAAACGTATTGCAAAGTATGCTTTAGAGGTTTATATATTTAACCTTTTACATATAAAACACAATTAATATTACGTAGAAGATAAATATGAAGCTAACTAGATAATCATATATATGTACCACAGTAATGGTTATAAACCATTTTATCCTTCTGCAACCCAAACCCAAATTCCATGCAACATATACAAGCTCATTTATGTGATCATGGTTGCACTGAAAGCAACAAAGCCTTGATTGACATTAGTAGTCTAACACGAGGTATAACTGGGTTTTTTTCATTTTTGTATTTATAAAGCCATGTTTTCCTTTTCCCATTATAACAGCATAATGTTGGTCCTCAAAACATTTGTTCAGTGGCTGCACGGGCCATTTTTTTCCAAATGCTTTTTGTTTTTTAAAATATTGCTGTGTACTTGTATATTGTGATCTAAATTTGTATCATCATCAGATAATGTGAAGTCAGTTATGAAGTACATTCAAATTCTTTAGTTTGATTGGTATGGCCTATAACAATATATAGGTATCTCATTCATAGATCCAGAACTGCAGAACATCATGGAAACATAAATTGCTTCCATTCCTTTCAACAAAGTATTCTAGTACAACAGCATCTCATATCACAGCCAGTTTCTACACACTCTTCAGAGTGGCTCCCATGCATGGGCAGAAAGGGAAAAGTAAATGAGAGAATTTGGTTAGAAACAATTTTGTGACTAGTCACTGGATTGGTCTACAGGAAACAGATACAGTGCTGGCTCGGAAATTAGATGGGAGGTGAGAACAATTGACTCATATTTTTGTGATTAGTTCACAGGTCAATTAGCTTATTAGAATTAAAGAATCTTACTGGCTATATCTAGATTTTTAAAATTTATTTCTTGCACATATTAGTCTGAAAGATATGGAGGTGTCATTCACAGCTCAATTCTTGGATTTTTTCTTACACAAAAGTCATGTCTCCAAAGCTGTTTCTTCTGATGTATGCCAAAGAGTCAGTTTATTACAGCATAGTTGATATAGTCTTTTCACTTTCATATGTGACTTAGTAATAACCTAAAGAAGGTCAGATGTTTCTGACTTTTTGTGTATTTGCTATATAAAAAAACCCTCTTTTTTTTTTTTTGGCATTTAGAAGAAGAATTTAATATTGCTATTTCTGATTAAAAAAGGAGACACGTGCTTCTATGTGTCCTTCAATAGTTCTTTTGTAACTAAGGCTTGGAACCTAATTTCACATTTTGCTGTGGATTCTTTTCACTTTCAAGTGTAGAGAAATAATCATTATTCCTGCATTAGTTTTGAAAGTTTGCTGTTCACATATAATGCCTGGAAGTCACTTTAATTTGAAAACTATTTTCTTCAGCTATTCCAAAGGTACTAATGCAAGACAAAAGTATCTGAAAGAAAAAGAAAAATGAGAACTGCAGTCTAGTTTGGCTGATGCAGGGAAATGCAGGCTATATCTCTTGTTCCCCAAGTCCAGAGTAACCCTGCCAGAAGAGATTCCCTAAAATGCCCAGACCGGAATTGAAGTAAGCAGTGCCTGCCTTAAATCGAATCCCAGCCTGCTTTGGAGAAGAAAGTTTACTTTCTACAACCTCCCCTCAAGCTAGGATAACTTGTCAAGATACATTTTTGCAATTCTGCAACTGTGAAAGCCATTGCAGACCTTGGAAGATGAATTTAGTTGTGTTTGAAGTCAATTTGTCACTAAAGTCACAGACTCCAGAAAAGGGCTGACTTAGCTGTTTAAAGAATGACTGGTGAAATTGAGATACCAGTTAATTGCAATGCATTAACTCCTGGGCTAACTGCTTTTGGAACATAGGCATCATCATTCTCATTAGGTATGTTTTTGTACTTAAACCTCTTTAGGGGCTCACAGTCTTGCTTCTGGATCTTCTGGATCTCCCTGGCTTGGCACTGATCTCTTCTTTAAGGAGCTCACCTGCTTCAGACTCTTCATGACCTTGATGCATTAGGAGTGTTCAGGAAAGGTCTGTTACTGAAGAGACTCAGGTTTCCCAATTTCTAATTTTTTTCTTTCATAAAGTATAACTATCATAAAGGATTCTAGTTGTGGAAAACCTCTAAGTTGTTACATATCATCATGAGTAAAGAAACATTTGCAGCTGATGGCTTTTCCACTCAGCAAAATTTGGTTAATAAAATTGTTCCTGTAAAAAGGTGTCCTTGTACATGGCTACATTGTCTGCAGCCTTCTTACCTGAAGAATTCCATTTGATTTGTCATTTACTGTAGTCCTGCTGAGGTGACACAGTTTAGGTGAGGAACAGCTTGCACAGCCTGGGGGTTTATAAGCTCTGCAGCTGCCCCATTTGGGCAGGGTCCGTATCAGCAGAGCCTGTTAAGCTACTGCTGCTCTGTGCTCTCTCCTATAGCTGGAGTAAAACTGCCTCTGGTCTGACCTGAGATCAAGTGTATTCCAGTTTTCTGCAACACTAGAAGCTGCCTGTATACAACCTGCCTGTAGAAATGTCACTGAGGAAAAGTCATCCCACCTGCCTCACAGGAATAGCAAAATGTTCTTTGTCTGCGACATTTTTAATTGCTGTTGAAACAAAAAAAACCAAAACAAACAAACAAACAAACAAAAAAAAAAAAAAAAAAGAAAGAAAAAGAGGGGAAAAAAAGCCCAAGCAATGGATTACTCCATTCAGCTTTATATCATGATGCTGACACAAAACCTTGAGGATATATTGATTGTTTTGTGGAAAAAACAGAGTAAATGAACTTCATTTGGTAAGGGATTTACTTCTAGGACTTTGAGGGCAGATCTTTGTAGCGATGGCTATTATTAAAATCTGCTTTTCGTAATAGCCATTTATTTAATTCTATTTAATTCCAATTCTTCTATTCAATATATTTCAAAGTAAGCAATTCTGTGCTGTCCAGTGCTGGGAAAGAAACAAGGTTCTGATGACATTTCACATGTTTAATACTTGATACAGTAAAATGTATTGAAATGATACAAAATTTTAAAGCTCCTGAGGTCCTTTCAAGTTGAAAAAAATGTTGCCAGATAAAAAACAATCATTCTACTAAATCTATGTGCAGAGATAAGCATATTTTGATCATGGGCATTTCCAGGGTTAATTCAGGTATATAGGTATATAGGAAAGATAGATCATTGCTTCAGTTGTAATTCCTCAACATTTATCCTTTCCTAATGCACCTTTCATCTACTCTATTCTTTTTTTTTTTGAGCAGGGTGAGATTTTTGTACTGATCTGAAATTTCACTTAGATGGGTATCATAAACATCATCATTTATTCAATTTTCATAGTGTTGGTCCAAGAGCTTTTTAAGCATATAATTTCCTATCAAAGAAAGACAGTATTTTTGGAAAATTATATTTTTCTAAAAATCCATTATTCGCAAAAAAAAAAAGAAAAGGCAAAAGGAATTTGTGAAATTTTTTTCTATAAAGATCTTATTACTTCTGACTTTTTGTCTCTCTATACTTTTGAAATACAAAATGTTACTTCTTTGCTTTCACAAGAAGCCCACACAAAATAACAATACAATGACAGACTACTATATAAGCCGATTTAGAAAAGCAAGCATAAAACATTACACTACTTAAAAGGTGACAAAATGACACCCTTAGAAACCACACTTAAAAATATTAAATGTAACTCAGCAGAAGGTACAATGTTGGAATCTACCTAACAGAACACAAGAAACTAGATGAACATCCTCAGAACCAAATGCCAAAATTTCAGAAGTTCCCATATGGCTGGATTCAAGTCACCTACTACTATATATGTGCATGACATTCAAAGCTGAAAAAAATTTGTAAAGATCTGTCGAGATCAATGGTGTCGTGGTGTTTTCTTTACTGCAGAATTGTCCTTCTATGGTGATCAAAAGGAAGTTAAATTCATCTTTCAGTAGGCACACTTCACATACTAGCAGGACATTCTCAATTTGGTTGTACTATTGGACATAAATATATATTTGTGCATCTATAATTCCAAAATAAAGATTTAAAAATAACAAGAGAGAGTCATCATTTCAGTCCAGTTTACAGTAAGATTTACTGATCTAATATTTTCAAGCTAAAATTCTCTGTATTAATATTTTTCAGGCATCTATAGACAGATGCTGCAATAATAAAAAATATAAACTTATACTCTGAATTTATCATCACAAGTCATACCCTAAGTGATTAATGTTTCTGAAGTCTCAGTGACTAAGTTTTATTAAAACCTAGAAAGGGTTCTATCAAGGTGTATACTTAGGTGTATGTTTTTTAATGACATTAATGTGGGCTGACAGGGCAACAAGCAGTACATTTTCACAAAGAAATAGAAATTGGACTTCTTTGCAATCATATGCACTTATTGTCTGCATTTTTTCTAATAAAAGAGACACAGGTTATGTAGTTATCATTCATTCCTTGATCTCAACTACAGTCAATTTCAAAAGTAACATGAACTATATGCCTCTGTCTTCAGAAGAAAATCGTTTTTTGTCAGTTTGCGCATCTCTTTACGCATGAGTGAAAATATGGAGATAATTCCTTGTACTTCACTTTAGATGACAGAGAAAGTTGTTAGGACTCCAACACACTCAGAGTCATGGAGGATTCAACCCCAGATTTGCAGGTGTCTATATTTCATTTGTCTACCTGTTTATTTAATATTACTCCCTAATATTCCACTATAATCCGTGGTGTTCTGGTATATAAAATCTGTGAAGCCAGGATGAGATTGGGATGGAAAAGCAGATATTTGGTGAACTCTAGGGACCATTACTGTACTGACTTGGTGTCTGCTGACTGTGATGACCATCTAGCTCAAATGCAGACACACTGTGACATTGTCATCTATGTTTGAACTGGATTCTACAGCAATTTTTCATCTAGTGGTGGGTATTTAACCTTAGATGCCACACTACTCTTGTATATGCCACTTTTAAGTATAACTTAATTAATGGAATGACATTTCCTTAAGTAACAACCTTTAGTTCTTGCTGGGATATCATTAATCTATTCTAGAAGTAGAAATCTATTTTTTATGATTTCTGCAAATCTCTGCCTCTTAATGTCTGCACCTATGACTAACATTCATATTTTTCTTTAGTAACCTGACATCTCAAAGGCAACAGTAAAACCCAGACAACTTAGTCATACATAAAAAAGAGTATGTAGTTTTTAAAATCTGATATAAAGAGAAAAAAAAAATTGTGAAAGATACTCCTGAGGATTTGAAAGTGATTATATACTGATCCCACACTACTTTCTGCTACTGATCAATCCCTAAGCAACTTTCTTTAAAAAAATTATACTTCTGATTAATCCATTTAATTTTTTATTCCTGCTGCTGCTGAAGCATCTTTCTTTTGACTGCATTTGGCTGCATTCTGAAGACTTGCTAAGCTCTGAACCAGTGCAGATGACTGCATGTGCAGCTATTTGAGATCCTCCATTGATTTTGGTTTGTGCCTTCTGACAAAATGTAAATATCTCTTTTTTACAACAACTGAAGGGTAGAATAAATGAAGCTTAATAGGCAAATGCTGATACATAAAGCATGGTTCAACAATTTCACTTGGGAGAAAATATTAGCATAGTAATATAATCAATGTTAATATCATTAACATATTAAAATAGTTAACATAAGAACCTGTGGAATGGATGAGCTCCTTAGTAGAGCACAGATCATGATGAACAGTGTTTTCACAGAATTTCAAGGAGAATTGTTCACACTTAGCATGTTCAAAATGTATGTTTATCTACCATGCACTCATCTTCCATCAGAAACTTTGGTATATACTAGAGGAGCAAGGTAATATCTCATCACAGGGATGTGCATCTCTATCAGAACCCAAATTTGTAATACTCATAATGAATAATGGGCAAACTTCAAGGCATTTACCAACCAAATAATTCCCCTTTTTGCTGGTAAAGATAATGCAACAGATAACTTAAATCACAAAAAATTACCATACAGAATATTTTGAATAATATCTTAAATGGGTTATTATATAGTTGCAATTCTTTAGCAAATAATTTAGTGATAAGAAAATTTCATGGCACATTAGTAATACATCTAAGCAGTAACCAAGGTAAAACTTCTCAAGGAACTCCATTAACAAAGCTGATCTATGAACATAGAATCTTTTTCAATCACATAATGTTCATGATGAAGAAAAAGCACTTTTTTCTTCATCTGATTAAGGTTGTTGATTAAGTTTGAAAATGGTAAGAACGTGTACTGAATCATCATACATGTGTTTTTCTGATAAGAGCAGTACTAGAAGCATCAAGATATTACTTTATAAAGTGCATAAATAAGACAAAATGTCTCACTAAGGAGAAAAATGTCTTATCAAATGTTCTTGGAATAGAGCATCCATCACCTGTTAGTGAATTCTCAAATCAACCTGGTCTAAACAGCACAGACAGGGAGAATAAAAGATCTAGAATCTGAGCATGTCATTAATATCATTGCAATGGAAGAGGAAGAACATAAGATTATATTGTGAAAATCTGCATCTTAATTAAAATCTTAAAACATCAGTTTCAGCTATACCAAAAAGAGGACATGATGGACTTTGTCTACTAAATATTGTAGTTGTTCTCAAAGAAATTAATAAAGAAGGCATTTGAGATAATACTTCATGGAAATAATCTAATTTTCTGCATAAGAATATACAAAAGAAGCCCAGAGAAAGAATAATTTCACATAGAGAAGATGTCTGAGCAGCAGTTGACTTCAGTTATGTTTACCCACCTCACAATATCAAACATATGGATTATTCAGCTGTTCCAGCATCCAGAACTCACATTAGTGTATGGTATTGTTAATTAATTTCAGATGAATGCTCAGTAGAGAACTGCTTATACAAAGAAAGAAGTGGATTCTATGCAACTCGATGTTTTGCCCTTAAGCACGAGTACATATTTCTTTCTTTATAAAATAAAGAACAAAATAGTTGAGAACATCTACACAATATGTTTTCATACATTCTTCATTGAAAATACATGAAAAATGAGGCAAATATGAAGAAATGGAGGAGTCCAAAAAGGTAGCAGAGTTTTGGGATTCATGAACAAAATAAACGTCACTGATACCTTGCTGGAGTGGATCCTTATTGATTTCTGCATTCATGAACCAATTGGCCATGTCTTCACATGCAGTTTTCTCTTCATGGGATATCAGGAAAATTTTCATTCCTCTTGAAGAATTTTCATGTTAGCTATCAAATAATTTATATCTTCCTGAAAAAGATTCCTGCAAGTTGGGAGTCATTGGCTCCCTACAGAGGCTGTCCTTTTATGCTTCAAAAGTGCAGTTTCACCTTCTATTCACTATGGCCACTAGTTCATAGTTCCCAGCTTATATGCAGGAATATAAATTGTTCTGTGCATAAAGCTCCCAAGATTTCTCTTTTAACAGCTGAAAGAACTTCCCTCCTTGTTCAGATTGTACATAGCCTGGACTATTGACCTTGTTAAAAACTCCTGGTCCCACTATATTTGTCACAAACATACCTGTGAAATTGAGTTCAGGATCTGAATTTTGGAACAACAAAGCAGACAAAAACAGTTTGGGACATATTTAATGGCAATGGGACTAAACTGAGGTAATGAAAATATTTAAAGTCAGGGGAAATATCTTGACATTGAGGTTTATTAGATCCTGGAATAGCTTCCTGAAGTGATTGTGCTTGCAGAATACTCATTTTAGAAATTTAGTGCAAATAGAGGGGTATTCAGGGGGAGTAGCCCAGATTTTGGGACTTCGTCACATTTTGGGAGGCAATACCATTTAAACAATCAGACAGATTTATTGTGAGATCTATGTTTAAATAATAGGATAATAATAATAAGTTTTCTAATATTAATTGACTACATTATCTTAGGTCTTATTGTTCACATACAGAAAATAGGAAAGTATCCAAATTAATCTGCAGTTTGGTTTAAACCATCAAGTAAGAACAATGACCCAGAAAGTGTCTGAGTACACCCTAGAATTAATAAGTATGTCAGCAGATATTTGTAAAGTTTCCTTGTGTACCTCACCACTGACCTCTATTAACATTACCATTTTAGTCCAGTGTCAGCCCAAATATGCCAAATTCTACAGCACTTTTGACATTTCACTCTTTTGCTGGGAAACTGGCCACAAAAATAAAACTGATAGCACTAATAATCTAATTCCATTTAAATATTTGTAAGCAAAGTTTCTATAAGACAGAATATGTAAAAAATGCATATGGATTAATTAAATAAATTTTGTATATTTTTCAAGGTAGAGAGTTATTTGAACTAAATATAGATATAGACAAAAGACTGGCATTAGCAACATGTATTCTCCCCATATTCATGCTAAAAAATATCCAACCTATGAAATAGCATGCAATTTTTCACTTTATACATTTAAGTTGTGACATGCCTGTATAGAAAAGGGAAATCTCACTCTATATAGTCAGCAGTACCTAGTGTGAAAATAATACTCAGCTTCACCCTCTTTTTACTGAGGTTAGAATATTACCATGTCTCAAGGAAATGACACATAGACAAATTAAAAAAAAAAAAAACAACAAATTAAATCTTTGTGGTGCTTGCTCTCAAGAGCCTAATTCATTACACACAATTTTAATTGCATGTACAGAAATCATTCTTTATTGGAACTCTTCTCTGCCTGTAAAGGCAGAAAAAGTGAGTATTTTCAAAAGAAATATTTCTATAAGAAAAGAAACAAATGGTTGATCTGCTCTTGGAAAAAATAGTAAATTTCTTTTATCACTAAATGTTATTGAATTTTTTGGTGTTTTTGTTTCCTCCCCTAGATAATTTGAAGTAACAATTATTTCTATCTTATGCTCTATTTTCATAGAATTATAGAACATGCTGAGTTGGAAGGGAGCCATCAAGACCCTTGGGCCCATGTCCCAGGCCCTGCACAGGACATCATGTGTCTTAGAGTGTTGTCCAAACCCTTCCTGAACTCTGTCAGGCTGGTGCTGTGACCACTGCCCTGGGGAGCCTGTTCAGTGCCCAACCACCCTCTGGGTGAAGAACCTTTTTCTAATATCCAGCCCAAACCTCCTCTGGTCACTGTCCTGTCACTGGTCACAAGAGTGAAGAGATCAGTGCCTGCCCTTCACTTCTCCTTGTGCAGATGCTGAGGATCACAATGAGGGCTCCCCTCAGTCTACCCTCTAGGTTGTGCAAACCAAGTGACCTCAGCTGCTCCTCATGCTCTCTCTCCAGAGCCTTCACCATTCTCATGGTCTCCTCTGGATACTCTCTAATACTTTAATGTCCTTTTCCTATTGTGGCACCCAGCACTGCCCCCAGCACTGGAGGTGAGGCTGCCCCAGTGCAGAGCAGAGCAGGACAATCCCCTCCCTTGCCCAGCTGGCCATGCTGTGCCTGATGCACCCCAGGACAGGGCTGTCCCTCCTGGCTGCCAGGGCACTGCTGGCTCAGATCCAACTTGCCATTGGCCAGGATCCCCAGGTTCCTTTTCATAGAACTGCTTTGCAGCCTCTCATTCCACAGTCTATATACACAACTGGAGCTGCTCCCCCCTTCCATCTCTCCTTCCCTCCCTTCCCTTTTTCCTCTTCCCTTCCCTAACCTTTCTTCCTTCATAATTCTCTTCCATTATTAAATTAAAGTACTGAAAGAAAAATTAAACAGAACATTTATGAAAAATTTCAGCGAGCTACAAATCAAACCTGATAACTCTGGATGTATCTAGATGCAGTACTTTCATGCAAGGCTGAATGATAAAATGTACAAATGACACTACTTCTCTAAAGAGATTACAAAATAAGAAATTGTAAATATAGCAAAGCAGGCCTATGATGTCAGTAAAGAAAGGGGGAAAGTAATGTTGTGGAAGGCTCCAGCCTGATATCAAATAAAAAAGAAATACATATTTTAAGTATCAGTTCCCTGTCTTCTGGACAAGCCTCTCATCTTCCCTGATAAGTATTTTAAAACACATTTATTCTGACAGGCACATCTAACTAGAAGCCTAAAACAATCTGATTTCCAGCCTCAGAGCTCTTATAAATGCTGCTGCTGAACAGTAGCTGCTGCCTATTTTCTAATTTGCAGACCGAACACATTTGTTTTCCTGGTCGAGGAAGGAATCAACTGACACTGACATTTATGGAAAAACTTAGTTGTGAAGGCCAGCATTTATGTTTGGCTCCACAGCTGGCACTGCAGTCTGTCAGTCCAGAGGTCATTGTATCTACAAGGTCATTAATCTGTGTGTGGCGTTCTTCTAAATTCAGGTTTTGAGAATTTATTTGTTTTATCTCTTCATGTTAATTCTCAATTTTAAATAGCAATGCACAACCATACACAGTTTTACTGGCTTGGATCCACACTCAACAAAAAGACTAGAGTTAATAAACTTAAAACTGTCAGCCTGGAACAGCTGGAGTTGAATGCACTGGTGTGGGACAGAGGTAAAGCAGCAGTCTTTTGATACAGATTTAAATATCTAAAAAGAATTATTTGAAAATTGTGTGGAAGGAACTACCTAGGGAAAACTGAAAGTTTGGAATCCAGCTGAAGTTTACTTTAGTTCTACTTTTGACATGAATTAGTTTTTGGTAATAGGTGCTTAATAAATTATTTTGATTTTTAAAAATTTTTTCCTTCTGTTTCAGCCTAAAATAACTAAAATAAACAAACAAAGGTGTTAGAAGGAAAGCACAGCGAAGATTTTCTCACACCAGTACCAAAATGAACTTGTTAAAAGAGTGTTAAGAATGAACCACTGAGAGTGACAAAGTTCAAGCACCAAACAGTATCTGATTAGATGTTTCTAAAGAGGAACTGATTTTCACTAAAAGGATTTCACAGGATCAGTAGTTTTTTATCACAGCTTTAAGCTGTTGTGGAAAAGCATCTTCTATCTGAGGGAGCAGGCTCAGTTAGGAAATAACTAGTTTGAAAGAATATATATGAACTGAGTGCCATTTCTAGCTAAACATCTTCTGTAATATATAAATGTATGGCTACCTTTAAAATTTATGTGAGTTTTTCTCATTGACTGCACTAGAGCTCAGACAAACAAAAATATAACCATGAGCTTATTTTGTACAGATATTCATCCAAAGCAACTACACTTTGATAAAGTGTCATTCATTCCCTAAGGCTCTTCTGCAATTATTTGTCCTTGGTTTATGTGCTAAAGAGATTATGCATGACTAGGAAGCTGGATGAAATTACTACCAGACAGGTTTCTAAAAGGCTTTGAGAAGAAGAGCAAAATCAGAATTTTTTTTCTTTAAAAATTAGAAAAAGATGTGCAGCATGGACTAAGATCTTGGCAGTGGATATTTTTAGATTAATTTGTTAATTTTGTAAAAGTTTACTGAGTTTGTTTGTATGATTGTTTCTTTTAATCAGAGAACTTAAGGAGTGAAAAGGGACTAGATGAAAATAATATTTTCTATGCTAAATTCAAATCCAGATTAAAATTGAGTTACAGCAGATTTCAGCAACATGGATCAGTGTCATCTTCTGAAGAAAGTATTAAAATACTGTTAAATAAATGACAATTTGGGGACAAGGGTGTTGTTAATTTAAAAATATTTAGCAAAAACCCAACAAAATGGTAAGTTGACAGCATGTGTCAGTATGAAGCTGTGTGCATAAGTGTGTCTGCGTCTACAGTGGAGCACTGAAAAGTCCACTTTTAGTGTCCTTTTTTGCAGAATTGTCCTCAGGGGCATTAAGCTTCCTTTCCTAAAGCCTGGTCTTGAACAGTGTTTACATTTAAAAGCCTAAATGAGGTTTGTATTTGGGTATTCTCTGTATTCCCAGACTTAGATAAAACCAACAGGAGTCATCTGAAATAACTTTTTGAAAAACCTCTAATAAAGTAGGGTGCTGAATACAGATGTTGCGATACTACCAGTTTGCATAGCCTTTGAAATGTTTTGATCTTTTCCTGATCCTAGATCCTGCTGGTTTTATATCTATTTCTGTATCTCTACCAACCTGGGGCATCTCATTTGCTTCCCACCTAATAAAGTTCTGTTCTTTATAATTGTATTGGGGTCCACAATTTTATTAAATCATGTAACAAAAACACTTGAGAAATTTTATTGACAATTTATTTATCTGTAAAGACAGCATATACATTTGAACAGCTCCAAATATTTACTCCAGTGACTAAATTAATGCTTGAATTCAGCTTAATTTGCAGTTCCATCATATGCTGCATGATATTGCCTTTCACTGCATGTTTACGTTTTAGTTTAATTTGTTCATTTCCTAAAACATAGCTTTCCTTTCATTTAGAAAGCAGGAAAAAAACCAATAAGTTTCTCTTTCAAGTTAAGAAGTCTATTAAAGAGGCAAAGCTAAATAACAACGTTCTATTTCTCCCTGTGGCTAAATAATGCAATAACAAGAAAAAACTGCAAGCTAAATTATTTCAAAGGGATTTTTAAGGTAAAAAGTCCAGACACAAATGTATCCTTTAAAAAGAATGTAATCCTGAAAGCATGATTTGACTAGGAATTAACAATAACATCATCTTCTAATATATCAAGGTGTAGACCCTTAACGATTTATAACTTCAGTGGGAGTTTTTCATATAAATATGCTTATGAATCAGTGTTGCTTTCTTTTTAAGCTTATGGTAAGAATTTTCACAATTCCAACAAATGCAATTCTACTACTTTGAGATTATCACATAGTTTGGGTCTTTATTTGATGGAGGCTTATACAGAAAAGTAATGCAGATAGCATATTTTAGCCTGAACACAAGTAGTGTACTACTTCTCAGTTTAAGGAATATGGCCTTTCTCACACACTAAAGGAAGAAAAGGTGAAGCTGAATTGATTAGAATAGTTCTGATCTCCTTAATATGAAATCTTTTGCAGCATCTTCTTCATGCTAAGGCTTGCCATCCCAAGGCAATCTGAAAGAATGTTTTATCGCAGAAAGCCAAAGTGGATTAAAAAATAAAAATCACCCCATTATTTTCCCTGTTACTTTGGGGCAAAAAACTGCTTAGTAGTTTCAAGCTCTCTACATATCCAGTCAGACTTGAAGATTTTCTGGCAGTGAGTCCCTATAAAGTGCTGGCTGGCTTTCAGTAGCCAATGTTAAATGGTTGAATACTGTTTGCTGAAGTAGTGCAGACATCAGATCCTGAGGTGCCTCAGCATGGTTCATTTCTTCTGCAGGATAAAGAAATATTTAGTGATTTAGTGGAAAATGTGTGGCTTCTTCTAGTCCTTAATCTTTAGTACTGTTTCTTTCCCAGCACTATCTTACCTTTAAAGCATGACAGGTCTGAGATTATCAGGTACAATGATCTTAGTTCCCAGTTTTGGTCTGTGAGATTGGTTATGTTTTGTATCTTCCTTGCTCCTAATTTGCCAAATCTATGGTTTGCTGCCTCACAAACAGTAAGGCCATGGTATTACACATCCAGCTGTAGCCCTGAATGAATTTAGCCGTGGAGAACCTAAAGTCAGTTTTTGACCAATAACTTCATTATACTTTGTCATACTGTGGTGAAAGCCACATTTCTGACACAGAAATAGATCCTTAATTGTGCTTCTAGGAAGCCTGCATTGTCCAATAAAGAATATCTCACTTTATTGCCTAGGAGAAAAGAAGCGGGGGGTAAAAAAGTGAAGACAAATGCAGCAGTCATGTTTTGCTAGTGGAATGTTGCAAAACAGCACATACCTTCCAGATCATAAAACTTCTTTTAAACATATTTATAGTTAGTTTGTTTGTTTAGGGAAAAGCCTTTTTTGTTTAGAGAAATCAACATTTTCTTTAAAGTACTCTTATTCCCATGCTTGGTTTTCTCAGTATAAGCTGATGAGAAGATGTATGAAAAATGTCTATTGAGCAGCAGGGCTTCAGAACTTCAGTTTTACTGAACGTTGTCAAATCTTGTCACGACTGCTCTGTGTAGTTGGCACCACATTCAACATTTATTATCCACCTGCTCTGACTGCATTCATTACTTATAGAAATCTACAGAGAACATTTGAAGAATCTGAGACAGAAAAGCAGAAAAATAATTCCATATAATTTTTATCTGAGTCTGGAAACAAATAATGCAAAGATTTATAGATTTGTTTTTGTGCATGTGTGCTATATGCTTGTGCCCATTCAGGACTCAACTGTAATATTTTTTGTGCACATTTTGTCACAATGTACACAAATTTCTAATTTTTAAAATGACACAGCAAAATCAAAAGCTTTCATCTTGTTCCTAAAACATGTTGAAAGGGTTTGTGCCAAGTTAGGATCAAAAGCCTGTTGAGTCTATTTTTCATTTTTACTTGTGTCCCAGCTTTTGAAGAGCAAGTTGTTCCTGATTCCCTTTTACGTTTTTTTTATTGGCAGCTGGTAAAACAGCCAGGCTGATAGAAGAGGAAACAAGCTCTTCCAGAAAGGGTTTGTCCGGGATAATTTATGAAAAGTATATTTAAAAAACCCCAAACTGTGATCACCATTCTAAATCCCATCAGTTCCTTGTTAAAAGGACTGAAGATTGATGATGTTGGTACGTCTACTTCCAAGAGTACTGAACCACACAAGCATCACATTGCATTTGTACTCTCACATGCCCTGGAAAAGTATCAGATGATGACATTTCTTGATCATAGGGATATGAGACAGTCTTGAGTTGATAAAACAGCCTGATGTTGTTTAAAATCAATCTTTAAAGATATGCATAACTTCTTTAATTTTCCATTTTTAAATTCAACAACTATTTTCAGCTAATGCATATTTCAGATTATATTAAACAAATTATTATGCACTCTTTAAAAAACAGCTGTGATATGATGCAGCTAAACTAATAAAAGATGTGTGAATCCCCAGTAACTGGAACATGAAGAATATAAGAAGGAATGCACAGGAATGGAAGATTGATATTCCTCTTTGCAGAATCACTGCTTGAACATCTTTGCCTGTTCTGTCTTCTTTTTTTAATAGATCTGAAAAAAGAAATTTTTTCTGAAATATTTATAATGTTTCTATTTATTATTATGTGGTTTATCTTCCATTTGACCATTTGAGGCCAGAATTTCCACTGGTTATACGTCCCAAGGCTGAAAGAAAACTTTAAAGTGCTTTTTGGATTGTAGCCCTAATTGTTTTGCATAGTTGTTACATTAGGAAAACCTAAAATTCCTATCCTATTTCTGTTTCACAGGTATAAGATAAGGCACAGAAAGCTTTTCAAGTGCCCAGAATATCAATGAAATATTTTCCTCTACGCTGCAAATAAACAGAAGTTATTTCCAGTTTATTTGTCAGAGCAGAGCAGACAGGGCTATTCTGTCCCAAGTTTGTCCCAGATCAACTCGGGCTCCAAGAAGGCCCAGCCTGCATTGACTCAGTTACCTGTGAACTTATGTCAAT
This sequence comes from Dicaeum eximium, assembly GCA_013396995.1. Classification (NCBI taxonomy): domain Eukaryota; kingdom Metazoa; phylum Chordata; class Aves; order Passeriformes; family Dicaeidae; genus Dicaeum; species Dicaeum eximium. Next base: position 412,428 of record VWZP01007297.1, read on the forward strand.
CATGGACTAAGGCCAGACATTTAACATATTTACCACTGTATTATAATCTCAGTGTTTCACTATGCATCATATATCATCATATGGACTTCTTGGTTTTGGTGTAATATTATTTTAAAGATGCAAAAATATAATTTTTCAGACTTAGTGAAAAGCCATGTCCATGCATACACAAACTTTGGATGGAAAACTAAACTTGTTACAGTTTAACTAAACTAAAACTAAACTAATCACTGTTGTTATGGATTAATAAATAAAGAACTATTGAATTATTAAAGACACAAAGCCATTTGTGCTGTTTTTTTTGGGGGGGGCAGAATGTATTGCTCTATTTTGTTAGAACTATCACATGATGGTTTTATAGAGCAATTATAATATAACTCAAGCAGTATTTTGATGAGTGCAACAATGAGGCATCAATTTTTTCATGTTTTGAAATAAGAACTCTTTTTGCCATTCGATTTGCATTTCATATGCGTAATACATCTAAAGTAATCTGAATTTACAACACTTACTAAAAAAGATGAGCTCATGTCTAAGCTTTAAATTTTATGCTTTCTAAATATGTCAAGCAATAATCACACTCTCCACACAGAGTTGGATTATGAGTCAGTAGCTAATTCAAGGACTAACTGTTGTTTATCAATACCTGCACAAGGAATGAAAATCTTAAATTTTATGTTCTTGGTCTCTTTTCATAATTTTCTGTTCCTTTGGAAACATTCATCCTTTCATTCCCTTTATAATCAAAATACACTTTTCCCATTGCATTTTCCAGAGTGAAGCAAAAATATAACAGATTACTCTGCAGAAAAGAAACACACAGCTGCTAACCTCAATTCCTTACACAGGCTTCCCTATAATTTATTTCATGACAGTTTGCATCACAGAAGTTTATATCATGAGAGACATCCAGTGCTTGAGATGTTTCTATTTAAGACAAATGGTATTTTATAAGTCTTCTCTGAAACAATATACTTCACTGTTTTCTTGGTGTGTTTTCTGGTTTTCTTTCACTTCTTGCAGAACCTGAATGACAGGTCCATTAGCTATCCAATATTGTATTAAATCTGAAATATAACCCCTATTCATAATTTAGGGGCTTCAAATGTAGTAATATGCAATGAAAAGTATGTCAGAAATTTTGACATTATATTTAAGAATGTGTATTCTTTTTCCTTACTGCTGTCTAGGTTTAATTAAAAAAAAAAAAAAAAGTTTATCACTTTCAGCCTCACTGATGCTATCTTTGTTTGCATGACTGTGCAGGGGATGTGGTGCTCTTCCTGCAACACCCATAAGAATTATTGCAATTCAGACATTTTCACAGTGTTTGCTCCTCTAAAGCTTTTCCTGTTGAGTTGCAATTTTTATGATACCAGTATGTATTAAATTGAGGGAAAACACTAAGCTAGGTATTTAGGGTTGATAATAGCTTATTTAAAACTCATTTCAATTCAATTGTGAGGGCTGTTAAAAAGCATGGTTCACCATTTTTCATTGCATTTACAAAAATATGGACATTTGAGATCTCAAGTGAAGAATTTCACCATCATTTTGCAGAGGATCTCTGCTTCCTCCTTGTCAGGGCCCTGAGGGGCCTTAATGGCTTTGTGGTCCTTGTATCTTCCCCCTCCCCTGTGCAAGGCCGGGGCCAATTCCACCCCCCTGGTCAGTCCCTGCCCACTGGCCCCACACAGGGAGCATTCAGCTCCTTCCAGCCCTGCCCCGCTGGCTATGAGCACACCGAGCCAGCCTTCCCCACACCGGGTGACAGCTGTGCCTGGGGGTCTGTTCTGTCCCTGTCCCCAGGGACGTGCGGGCTGGGGCTGCCGCGGTGTCCCCGGCTGCCCTGCTCCTGGCTGGGACGCAGCCGAGCCCAGGCAGCGGGGTCCTGGCCTGCCCAGTGCTCTGGGGACCGA
>VWZP01007297.1:415015-448944 GCA_013396995.1 Dicaeum eximium
GAGCCGTGTCCGTGTGTGCTGTCCCTGTGCCCAGTTCTGGGGACCGAGCTGTGTCCCTGTGTGCTGCCCCTGTGCCCAGTGCCCTGGGGACCGAGCCGTGTCCCTGTGTGCTGCCCCTCCCCAGAGAGCAGCAGGCCTGGCTGGCACCTGGCACTGTCCCTGTGGTGAGGCTTCCTAGGGAACACCTGGAGACCATTTCCTATCAGCTCGCTGACAACATCAGCCTCCTGAGTTCAATCCCTGCATGGGTCCTTCCCTCAACAGCTGGACTTGATCCTTCTGGGTCCCTTCCAAACAGAACCTGTGATTCTGTATAACATCACCATGCTGGCTGGGGGCTGGTTTAAATCTGACCAAAGCACCACCACAGCACCAATCTGCCATGTGATGTTGGCTCTCCTGGGACCAGTGTAGCTGCTTTCCCTATGTGTTGGTAGCACCAGGCTGCATACTCTGTTTGGTTCTTCCCGAGGAGCCTTAAACTGGCATACCAGTTATGTAAACATCCTTTTCAATTTACTTCCTTTTTTTTTTTCATGCAATTTGCCGTCAACTCTTGTGTAGAAATTATGTCAAGTGATTGAAAAAGTGACTCTTGGGTTCACAAACATATATCTGAATGAGTGACTGGCTTTTCTGTGAATTAAGTGCCCAATAAACCTATGTGAATTTTTACATATATTAAAAGAGCTACATAATGGGATATGCATCTTCATTTTCTTTACAAATAAATGACTTTGAGAGTCTTTTGAAAGGCTTTCCCCCTATTCCCTATCCCCTTGATGACTGTTTTACCACCATGTTTTTCTTTATCTTGTCTGTAGGAATTTGATTCAGTTTCCCCTACAAAATGGCTAGTGACTTTTGGAATGGCTGTTAGTATCACACTTGGCCTTCAGTTGCAGGTGCAGACATGAGTATATCTATCAATGTTCCTTTGTTCATCAGCCAGAGCTGGTGGATCAGATGACCTAAAATGCTCCAGATTACAGCATCTGGCCACAGAAAGACAACAAAATAATTTCAGACCACTCTATCTTGTTATATATTTTCTTCCTTTTTATTAACTTCTGTTAAGACTCCAATGAAAGCACGTTTTGAGATTAAGATAATTAACTATACACATTTACACATGAGCAATCTTTGGCATCCCATTACAGACAATGAAGCCATGGATCTTTCAAAGCAATTCAGCTGATTGGCTGCTAAAGATATCTAGCCTTTGCCATTTGATGTCATTTACCTATTTTGAAATTGTCTGTGACATATCTTTGCTATTTTTTCAACAATTACAAGCTTGTAATATCATGTAACACACAAGAGCATTTTACTTTATGAGGAAATATAAGAATCAGAATAGCCAGACACTATACTTTAACCCAGATGATGATGACTTGTGTGCTCCTGACCTCAACAGCAAGGCCTGCTCTACGCTACTAACAAGTAGATTCTTGCAGTGTTTTTCAGACTTCAGATACAATCTTGTTTGTTCACATGCTTATTTTGTATTGAAGTTTTTACCTCCAGAAAACAATATCGGCAACATCCAATACGCTTTACTTAAAATTTTTTGTCATGAAGGAACTCAAGGAGAATATATCTACATTTATGCTTCAATTTCATCCCAGAGAAGTTCTTAGTCTGCCACGCTTTTCCTTCTGTTTGACATAATATCAGTTGTGCTTATTTTACATTCTGTGCTGTTTAACTCTTTGTATAATTTGCATGCACATGCACAGTATTAGAGTATCTGATTGTCTCTTCCACTCTTAGTCTAACTAGTTGAGAGGTAAGAAAGAAAGAGAATGAATGCAATACTTGGCAAACCCATTGGAGCAAGGCACAATCCACATAGAAAAAATGACTGCAGGCTCGAAGAAATAGTTGTTTCTCTTACAATCCTCCATCTTAAGTAAGTCCTGCCTCATATCTGTCAGCCAGCTGCATATCTTGCACACTGCTGTATCTACAGGGGCAATAAGCTCCTGTGTTTAAAACTGGGTCTTACCTCAGGCATCTGTTTTAGGGAGAACTGAATAACAAGTACTTTGAATCATGATGTGAATCCCACTGCTGGTGTTTATTCCTAAGAATTGTATCTGTCTTTCTCTTTGCAAACAGCCTAAAAAGCTGATGATAGTGGTTAGTGAGAGAATATTAGTAGCTAGAAATTCTGAGCATGCAAGAATCTGTTTGTTTTCAGACAAAGTAAATTAAAAAAACATGAGATAATATCATGTTACCCTCCAATACTGCTTGCAAAGTTCCAACTGAATTTGAAGGATTTCTCCTACAGTCCCTGAGCTGACAATCATACAAACAGCATCTTAGTTCTGTCAGCAGCTAAGACCTCTAAACACAGCAAGGGAGAAATAGGGCACAAGTAGGTAATAGCAGAACTAATACCATATACTCAGTCTTCTTTATTTTTCTTGGTCATTATGTAATGGTCAAAATACTATTTTCAAAAGTAAGAAAGCCTAAGCAGAATGAAGTTACCTGAAACTATGCAGATAATGATGCATTTAGTAACACCAAAAAATCTTTAGTGTGCTAGTTTCACTTTTTTATGCTACTTGTCACCATGGCAGCCAAATGTCTGTAGCAGAAAGTGGCATGCGTTGGATGTATTAGATAATGGATCCTCACAAATTGTAGCTACAAAAAAACAAAACAAAACAAAACAAAAAAACCCAAAAACCCACCAAAACCACAAACAAACAAACAAACAAACAAACAACTCCAATAAAACCCCCAGAAAACTACAAGAACAAGAAAAACCAAACAAAAAACTGCTTTCCCGTAAATATTTTGTCCTAGAAAGGTAAATAGAGAGTTCCTGAATTTTTAAAAAGTAGAATGAATGCCAATGTGTAGATTCTCAGTAAAAAAGATGCAACTTCTCTAAAATGCAGTGAAACCCAATTTTTTCCCTATTATTTTCAGGGGGCTTCCAGATATCTTCTTCCAGATATTAGCTTGAGACCCCTATGTAAAATGCTCTGCTCTAAAGTGGCCCTTAGAAATGAAGATGTAGTAAAATAGATTTCAAGATGCTTATCAAGAAGGAAAAAAGAATAGTTCCATAATTTTGGCAAAGTGATTTGTATCTGCAGTTAAAATCAGCTGATTTAACTATTTCAACCTCTGCTGAACAATTTCATAACTAGCAGCTTAATCTCAACAATTCACAAAACATTTTTTATTCTGCATTTCAATCACACTATCAATTTCACATGTATTTGAAAACTAAAAAGATTTTTAGCAATAATTATCTTGAAAAGTCCAAAGTTTTACTCTGGAAATCTGATTTTGAGAGCCACACAAAATTTTTCTCTAATATCCTCACTGTAGAAGCAATTAACTTGTACAGATAATAAAAATCTGTTGGTTTCTAGCCATGCTTCAAATTCTCCCAGTAAAGCAGGATTCCAAAAGATTTTTTTTTTTCTGTTAGCTGCAGTAAAATGTCACTCCCAGGGAGCAGAAATGCTTAAATGCTTCATGAATGAATGCAATTTAAAACTCATCTCTTATTCTGAGCACCCTGTTGTCTCAATTAAAGACAATGTAAAGGGTGGACACTCCAAAATGAGTTACCTCCCCTTGTAGTTTTAACCATTCCCCTTTCACCAATAAGGAGAGACAAATGTGAGAATCGTTAAGTGAAAAAATAACAGTTTACTAGAAAATGAACCCGCAATAGGTAAAATAACAGTACATAATCATTAGATACAAAGGTGCTGAATCCTGTGGACTGCCCAGGAAAAAAAGAAAAAAAAAAAAAAGGAAAAAGCCCTGCGTTGGCAGCGCCTGTAAGAGACTGCATGGTCCAAAGGACAAAACAAACACGGGTTACCTAGGACAGTAGCCTGTAAGTGAAGCTGGAGATGAAAGTAATTATTACAAGTATGTGTTACAGACTCCAATAGACAAGCGGTCTCACAAATACCCCTGTAAAAATAAATATCCTAGATAAACTGATAGTAGAAGGTATAACTCCTTATGAGAAACTGAAGTCTGGTAATAAAATTGGATTTTTAATGCCTGGATGAGCAGAAGTGGGAAACAGCAGAAAGCTAACAGGGAATTTGAGAAGAAAATGAGCAGGTTAACTACCATCAGTAGCTAATATAGTCAAAGTACATCTCCTGTACAATGAGATGTACAGGTTTCTGAAATATGACATTTCTACTCCTGCTCCTCTTTTTTTTTTTTTTTAATTTGCTTTGTTGGGTGAAATAGACCCACTGAGATAAATTTAAAAGTAACAAGGAATCTTTTATCTAATGGAAACACAGCCTCCTCACTATTTCATCGTATTTCATCAGTGCAGAGCATTCATTCTTCCTTTCAGGTCAGTATTTTTGTCTCAGTATATCTCCATGGTAGAATAAGTAGAGAAGTATTTTGTCCCCAAATCCACCAGAATATGATGGCTGTTTGTGATTGTCAGATAAATAACATTGCAGAAAATATTTGAACACATATTTCTTAGAGCAGAGTTGATTTGCATTGTCTTAGAATAAAGCAGATGCATAGGGAATTCATGTCTTTGCATAGTACCCAGTATAGTCATGACTATTTCTTCTTTGCAAACAATTTTCTACCTTTGTATTTCAGGAAATGTGTGTTTTTGTCTGTGTAATAACCAAAGGATAATGAATTCAAGACACACTTCAGTAAAGTGAGAAGCTGTAAATGGAATAGCTTCAACAATGGTAGGGAGTTTTGCTTGATTTTTAAATAAAAGCTGCATATCTATTTATCTCAAGGGCAGCTCCTTAGGGAATAACAGTGGAATCCAGAAATTTTTTGTACGCTGCGAGATGCCTATTATAGTGTTCTAGCCATATCAAACACAGACCGGGGAAATGTAAACTATGAAAGCAAAAAAAATATTTATTTCATTAATTGATATATTTTATCATTTGCCTTGTTACCTGATAGTTTTTTTTCACTTTCTTTCAATTCAGATATATCCATTTATCCTTCTTTCCTCTATTGTTGTCTTTTCCTAATGACCCTCTTTTTATATATCAATTAACATTAAGAATGAATTAATGAATTAATATTAAGACAAGAAGGTGGCTTGTCTGGAGTTTCTGCAACAGGGACTAGTCCAAGCTCAGAGTGTAAACTCAGGGATGCTTGGAAGTCTGGAAGAGACACAGCTGGGACAGGTGACCCAAACTAACCCAAGGGATCTTCCAGACAATATGGCATCATGCTCAGTATATAAAGTGGGAGGAAAAAGGAGGAAGGAGGGACATTAGGAGTGATGGCATTTATCTTTCCAAGTATCTGTTACCTGTAGACAGGGCTCTGCTCTCCTGGAGATGGTTGAACGCCCACCTGCCAATGAGAAGTGGTGAATGAATTCCTTGTTTTGCTTTCCTTGTGTGTACAACTTTTGCTTTACCTTTTAAACTGTCTTCATCTCAACCCATGAATTCTCTGCCTTTTACCCTTTTGATTCTCTTCCCAGTCCTACTGGTGGGGGAGTGGGTGAGCTGCTGTATGGGGCTTGGCTGCTGGCTGGGGTAAAACCAGAAAGAAAAAAAGAAGCAAATAGAACCAAAATGGGTTTAAATGCCTGAATATAACTGCCAATATAACACTTAAATGTTATCAAAATTCTTAGCCACAATCAATTTTGGAAGCATTTTTGAATTTTTTAGGCTTCTAACACAAAAAAGATCTTGAAACATGTGTCTGGGATAGGTGTGTGAAGTTACGGCTGTACCAGCAGCAAACACTTCAGAGAGAATAGAGTGGTCATTGCTCTCCCACCTTGCTTCTTGGTAAGGTTTAATCAAGTGTGTGCTCCCATCTAACCTGCAGCTAGAAGGGGAGGAGCCATGCAGTGTCTAATATTAGTATGAGTGCAGTGATTGATGGGACAGCAGAACAAAATTATATTCTTCTGCCACCTGATGTATCACACGATCGTAGGTCCAGTTCCTGGTAATTTATGCAGGAGAGGAGGATATCAACAGCCCTGCCAGTGCTGATCCAGTGAGTTCTTTGCATACAGACTTGAAGTATTCACCAGTGCATGTGCTGAGCTGCCAGACACAAAGTCTGAAAGTCATGAACCCACAAGAAAAAAGGCTACTGCCTGTTTCTCTGGAATTACCTTAAAAGATTAAAAAACCCAAAAAAGTATATCATTTTAATTTCAATGAGAGTTCACTGCTGTCTCCAGAGGTGTACTTCTATATGCTATCTGTTAAAGTTGGGATTTAGTACCCTAAATTCTTCTGGGGAACAGTTTTTACTCTTTTTGCACTTAGCAATGAGAGGGGATATGAAAGTATTAAGAAATTAGTTTAATATTTAATTTATATTTTTATTGTTGGTTCTAGGTTTTTGATTGATTACTTATTGATTCAATAGACACAACTTCAGTGGCTAAGTCACCAGTATAAATGATATTAATTCTAATACTTATAGAAAATGAGTGAAAGTGAAATCATGCTTAACTCAAGCCAGGATAAATTCATAAACTCATATTCATATCAAGTTAAAGTGCTATGTTTGTATTACCAGACAGAAAATATCTAGTCCTAAAACAAGAGAGAACTGACATCACAGCTGGTGTGTTTTCAACAATGCAAGGGAAAGTAATTAGAAGTACTGATGTTTTCTATGACTTGCTGTACCAATGAACCATACTCAAAAAAATAAAAGTCAGAAAATGCTGAAAGCACTCATAGTGCCTTAGTTGTTGGGGTTTTTTTCACATTTTACATTCTGATCTTCTGTACCAGCCTTCATATATGCTTCTTTTAATGTGACCAACTATTTTCATATATTTTAAAATGTTATTGAAGTTATGCCTCCAAGACTAAATCAAAATAATATATTTCTATGGATTTAGTCTTAAAAAATGCAACAGAAAACTTTATTTTATGGGGTCAGTTTAAAGCATTTTGATCATTACAGGAATTATTTCTGTCTGAGTTTTATAAGCACCATTGCACAGGACCTTTCTCATTATTTCCGTTTCCTCTGTGGTTATCAAGTCCTCAGAGAAGTTTATTAACTGCACTGCATTACAGAAAAAGAAAATGTTAGAGAAGAAGAAATCCAGTGCTGTAGTAGTACCTTAATAACTAATTGGATATTTCTATGTCTCAGTGAAAACATTAAGGAACAGGAGGAACTGTTTCTTGGCTCATTTTAATCTTTGTAGTGATTTAGAAATTCTATTTTGACACCAAGTAGACAAAGGACAGGTAAGCAAAATTTAAGCTATCCATGTGGAAGCACAATTTTACCAAGAAAAAATGATATAAAGAAAGACTTGGTTCAGTACATGCAGAAGATGCCAACTTATTGGACCCAATTGTAATTTGTTTAATATGTATACTGGCATGTAATTTCTTTTGTTGTTGGTGAATAGTCTGCTACAATGCCAAGTATTGAAAAACGCCTACTCTGTTTCTCACTTCTTTCTTAAGCTGAAAAATCAATGATGGCATGTCAAAAAATCAATTTTTGGAGCATATTCCTCTACTTCCAGTTTCTCTTTCATTAGTATTTTCTCTGGTTGCCATCAAAACTCCCAATGAAAAAGATGCTTAGTGTTTATCATTTGTGACAGAAGAAAAAAAGCAAAACCCAATTCCTGAACTGATTCTGGCTGCAAAGCTCTTGGGTATTTGGGCAGTGAATTTTCGGGAGGGATAGGTTGTATGATCTTGGCATTTGTTGAGCAACTGATAGTTGTCTGAAATTTCAACTGAGTATATATAAGCTTCCTGACAAGGCTGCTCTTCAGTGACAAGTTTTTCAGTGACATTTTCAGACACTTCATGTAGACTGGAATGATGTTTTCTTGAGTCAGCAAGATTGAAGAATCACTTTAGCAGAGCAGTGCACATTCCAAGGTTTAGTTCCTGGGCTTTGGCTCAAACACTTCAGGAAACCTTTTAATGAAGGTTATTAAGTAACAGGGCAACTTGTATTTTTGTCTGGTTCCTACTGTAATTTTTGTGGGATTTATTAATGTAGTATTAAATCACTGTAAGATCATATCCTGAAAATGCCCCAGCCATGAAAACTATCTCAAGGAAATCCTCTGCTGTGTGACAAGCCCTGCCACTGCAGGCTGCCCACAATGGGCTTTTCTGGAGGCAATAATGAAGGCTGTCCATGAGACTTGTGTTTTCACAAGGCAAATAGATTGGAAATCTTCTACCCACCTCACAGGTGCTAAGACTGTATAGGCAAGGAGACTGAGGTTGGAGACCTGTTAAATTCAAAATCAGTGTCCTTAGTATTTGCTGTCCATATCTATTTCATGTCTCACTTTTCTTACTCATCAAATAAGAATTATTCTGAACTCAGGGGGCATAAACAGCTTAAATGCATTAATGTTCTTACTTCAGTATTAATAAGCTTGTTTTCACTCTTGTATATCTTTTTTTCAGCATGAGTTTTGCATCAATTATTTGATTTCTTCATACAAACGCATACAAATTTTATATATTTCATGTATTTATTGCATGCATGTCTCCCAAAACAGGTTAGACAGCCATATATGACTAAGTTCTGTGATGTTTGCAAGGTAAAGTTAGTTTTCCTTCAGAAAACAAGCACATTGTAGTTGCTGATAGGACTAATACATTATCTTCTCTCACGCTGCCTGCCATGTTTGTGGAACAAATGCAAGATGTTCTATTTGTTTATGCAGATAAAGTCCAATCACTGATTTTAAAATTCCCTGACTCAAGAAAATTATTGTAGGTCATCCTCTTTTTATCTTTATCCATCACTATGAAAAAGCAGACTTCTTTGGAAAATTAAGATTATTAATGATGGTGACCATGCCTGTGTTGATCTATTACACCTGTTCACTTTCACATTTCTTATCTCATCAGTAATTATTTCATTTCCTCTGGGAAACACACACTACCACTGTACAATGACTGTATATTATTTTTCTACCAAGGAGTGTGTGAAACTTATTGCCTTAAGACAATAAAATAATATTTGCTCGAAGTGAGTTCGTGTATATGAGAAAGAGGGACAGAAACAGATGGTGTGAAAGCAAATGATGTGGGCATTTTAAATACAATATAAAACCAAAATAAAATACCAAACATGTGGATGTAGCTTTTGCACTAATACTTTAGTTTGCAAAGAAGTAACTAATTTAGAGGGAGCTGAACAGGCTACTAGAAATATGTTATCTAGAATTCTACTTCAATAGATATTGCCTCTTGAAGGCTGTATCACTTGTCATAAAAGACTACTTGAGAAGCTGAAGTAGTTCTCATTTAGGACTTTGTTGCATTCCTCTCTCAGAGGTGTGCTAATAAAAGTACTGCAAGTAAAAGGAGGTTGTTCAACGTTGCCCTTATTCTTGATGGAGTTTCCACAGCTGGATTCTCTCTGACTAACTCATCCATAACTGGCAGATCTGAATAAGAGTTGAGAACACTGTTGACACCAGTGTTTGTTCACCATGGCCTTGGATCTCAAGAGGAGTTCAGACAATCTTTTCCACAGATTTGTCTCTTCTTAGCAGTCTCCTGGAATCCCTGCCACTTCTGCTAGAAATGTTACTGTATACAGAGTAGGAAAGGTCCAGCATAGTAATATTGTTGTGTTCTCCACACACATTTGATCCATCACTCCTAACTTCAAAGCAGTAATGTTGCCAAATGAGGGGTTAAACACTGCAGCACAAATACCAGAGTTCTGGATTTACCCAAAGTGCATTTTGCACTCCAACATGTTATAACCTCAGGGACTTTGTCTATCTTATGTTTTCATTCCTAACCATAGGGAGAGCTTGTTCTAGCTTTCTAATGGAATGGTTCTGTGAATTATTTTGTTTGGTTTATATAGCTGCTTTCTCCTGGCTAAAAGTTTTCTATGGGTCTTTTATTGTTTTGTGGGTTTTTTTCAAAATCAGAATCCTCTGCAAAAAGGCCAAACTTAGAAGGCAAATATATTTTTACTGAATCAGATTAGGAAGTTTGATTTAGAATGTAGTTTTCAGAGACTGATATATAGAATGCTTTCTGTATATAGAGACATACACATACTGTTATATAATTAATACGTAGAAAAGTTCTAAAAAGTGAAAGTGAGTTAAGAATCCTGATTGAAACAGGACGGAAAATTTTTTTCCTTTTTTTTTTCATGCAAGAACCCCTTATAAATTTTGCTTAAGCCTCCGAAGGGTCTTCTGAAGGGTTTTTGGGGTTTTCTTTACATGAGGTATAACAGAGGGGTAATGCATTACAGAAGATTTACTTATATCACAAGGCAATTCAGAGGAAGATAGAATAATCAAACCTTGATATTACCTCTACTTAACCTGTATATTTAGTAACTTAAAATTCTGTATTTGAATAGTACTCAGGGAATTGTGTGTAGATTTATTTTCTTCTCCCTCTTTTGAAAATAGTACGAATGTAATTGTAAACTGTTGTAGATTCATCATCTGATGGAATTACCTGAGTATATGACCCAGTGAAAGTATCTGATAACCTACATGTAGATAAAGCAAAGGGTCAGTTTGTAAAACTGGCATCAAATTTTATTGGATTTTGCACAATGAGATACCATTTATATGTACAAAGAGCAGAATCAGCCATTTATCAAAAAGAACAGTTGTCTGATTTTTAAACTTGTTAATGTGCAGCCTTACTGGTCTTGTAACAGCCCAGCAGAGAACACATTAACCTATAAAAGTCTGCTATTTATAGTAATACAGAAAACAGATGTTAATGAATTAAAATGAAAATAACTTATATCAAAAACATTAATTCCCTGAAAGAGATATTCTAAATTAATAAGAATTAAATGAAAAAACTATTTAAACTATTGGTAGTTTCTTTGTGGTTTAAATTCACCAGTACAGGAGTGTATTTTTTCTCTCCTGCTGAAATTTTTGTGTGTGTATTGGAAGGGTTCTGAAAGAGTTTAGAAAAAGTCTGGAAATATTACATGGCAGAATTGGCAGCATCTCATTCCCTCCCAGACTCTAGGGGTGAGAGTAAGTTTCACAGGTTCTGTTTAGTGTACATGTAGAGATGCTAAAAATTCTTGGCCAGCAAAGCACAAACATTTTCTGATACTAGCTCCAGGTAATTCTGTGTTCCCTGTCCTCGAGGAATTGAGCATCTGAAGCTGTTGGAAGGAGAAGGAGGGGGGAGGACTTATAGGATGATTACACAAAAGCAGACAGAAAAAAACTTTTAAGAAAGCAGCAAATTAAGTCACAGGGAACATGGGGAGAAGTGAAAAGTTTAGTAATTATTCTGAAATGTCAGAATCACTCATGTAGATAAAGAAAGACTGTTAAATGCCAGAGGTGAGAAAAAGGATTATTTACATTAAATATACGGTCTCGGCATAAAATCTTAGCTCTGCAGCAAACCAATTCTGCTAGATTAAGATTTTAAATTAATTCAGAAAAAAAATGTCTTCCTCTTAGGTAGGTAGTTATTTTGTGAGTTAATTAAATTTTTATAAATAATTGAGAAAAGCTAAAGCATGGTCATTCTATGGAAAATGTTGGAAGTAGGAGCACCAGGGCAGATGTAATCTCTAATACAGAAGGTAAAAAATGGTCAAAGGGTGGTGACAGCAGGAAGATTACACTGGGAGGTTATCACTGTATGCTTTCATAGAAAAGCTGCTTTACTCTAATTATATACTTTTCCATGTTCTTTTATACCTTCACATGTATTTTTGTATTTATTTTATGGGAAAGGGTATATTAAAGTGGAATTTATTAGGCTTTTCTAATTTACTCATCTATACCAAAGACACAAAGATGAGAGAGGTGACTAATTAAGAATTTTTTGGCTTTCAGATTTTTTCTTCATGCTTTGTAAAGACTGTCATGCAGCACCTAGAAAATAGCAGACCTCAAAATAACAAAGCATACCTGAATGTAAAAATCCATATATTCAAAAGGAATTCAAAAGGAAAACTCAGATCTGTTATATCCAAGCCAGTGCAGAGAAGGAGCCACATGGTGTAAAAAGCTGTGCAGTGAGCCTGGAACTTCTGTGGGTTAGGGCAGTCACCAGAGGAGCAGCAATGAGCAGAGCCCTGCAGCAAGGCAGCGTCTGTCCTGTGGTTCTTCCAGGCAAAAAATGACCCTAAACTGGAGAGCACCTCAGGTTGTTTAAATGTGCAGTAGTGATGAACTCAGTGTCCTCTCCAGAAAGGTCTCTGAGCTTTGGTTTCTATTGCATCTTTGTGTCATGGAGTTCTTGATGTTTTTTTTTTAACCACTTACCATTAATGATGCCTGCCTTTGCAAGTGCCTAGTTACATATCCATTCACAGTTACGTTAAAAATGTTAAAAGCTGATGATATTTGACATGGAGAAGAGGGCAAAAATGCCAAAGTTTTGCTTTTTAGTAAACTGTTATTTTTTCACTTACATCTACTCATATTTCATTTCCCCTTGTTAGAGGAAGGGATTAGATAAAACAAAGGGAGAGAACTCATTTTAGAGTGTCTCCTTTTAAACTGCCTCAAGCTAAGAACCAAACCAATGTGCGGCTTAAGGATTTCCAGAAGAGATGTTCAAGTGACGTGAGGAATATTTTGAAGATTTTTGGCTGTTTGCTGGTTCACAAGAGATGGTCACTCAAGAGAAACCCATGAGATTGTCTTGGATGTTGATTTTCATTGCCTGAATTGGTCTGCTTTATTGGATTTGTGCTGGCTGTTTAATATTGCCTTAGTATACCAGAGTGGTAATGCAGTTTGTGGGTTTTTTGGTTTTTTTTTGTTGAACCATTTCAGTTAGCATTTTAAGCACTCTGTTTTCACAGATGGTTTAAGCCTGTAAAAGCAATTATGTTTTTACTGTATGGTTCTGTTGACAATCTGCTTGTTGTCAAGGGCCACAGACGGTGAATGCTACTTATTTTTCACTACTTTGGAATCCAGATTTTTCAGCTTTTTTTCCTGCATCATTTGCAAATCCTCAATTAAATTTTATTGGTGAGTCTTCAGTGATCACTCTATGTATAATTTAAAGAACGCATTTGTGTTCTCAAGATTGTTTGGCATTTTTGAATGGAGGACTTATGGTAATATTTTGCTGTATGCAAGTGCAACTGGAACCGACCTGTTGCCACAAGCTTTTGGGAATTAGTCACTAATGCTTTAAGATATGAGTAGATATTTACCTGAGAGGGACTAAAAGTTATACTGAAATGAAAATGTCTGTTTGGAATTTAAATAAATGGAACTTGCTCATTCAAGCAAGCATTTTTCTCTACAAGGTTGTCCAATTTTGCTATGAATAACATTAAATAAGAGTTGTTCTCACTATCATGGTCCTGAGAATTTTCAGCACCATGCTTAAAGAAGGAGCTAACCTTAAATCAATATTGTCATGCACAAAGAAGTGTTCTGATGTTCAAAACTACTAATTCCCTGGGAAGCCACACTGCTTTTAAGTGCTAACATATAGATTTTTTTGCAGCTTTCAAGACAACTTCAAGCACTTTAACAAATGGCCTTTATTTACATATTGCTGAATTCTGAATACTGTTCAGAAGTGTTTACTTCTCTGCAATTTGCAAGTGACATGGGACAGATTTTCACTTTCTCAAGGAAAAAAAAGGGAAGATTTATCTACCTTACACACTGTTGCCTAACCTAATTAGACAACTTAATGTATAGCCAGTCATCTCTTTTAGAAAAATTTATTTTCTGAGTCTAAAGGGACCAGAGTATTGCATGATAATTTGTAACATAACTTTTTGGCACAACAAAAAGTGAACAAAGCACAGACTTGTTTTGCTTCAGCTACTTTACATGCTTCAATAAATTAACTATGAATATGTGATATACAGATCAAAATTAAATATCAGTGTAGAAATTATATTGCTTTCTTGGCAATGACTAGTGCTACCAAAGACAAAGCATTGAGCACTGGTGCATGCAGCTTTCACATCTTCGAGCCAACCAATTTTCTTGCATTGTCTTGAAATATAAGCTTATGTGTTGCAATTTTCTAGATTAAAAAATGAGACCATTCCTTGCCATGCCTGCAAGCAAAAGTAATAGCTCCTACAAATCCAAATTTTGAAAGGATTTTTTCTTTTAATCACATACTGGACTTGAAGTTGCTGCCTTTTTAAATTTAGAGATTAGGATAAGGATAGGGATAAGGAATAAGATAAGGAAAAGGATAAGGAATATTATAATTTTCAGCAGCCCCAGATCAGTTTTCAACTGGTCCAAGAAGGAACGTATTTCTCCAGCAGATGGGCAGTTCTATTCCATTTCTTTCCTATCCTTTCTTTTTCGTGTGGAGGTTTTCACAGTACAATCTTTTCTTGAAACCATACAGCTTATTTATTGTATATTCTTTAATAGACCAAAGACATTTTTAAAAAATTAATACTAAAAAAATCGTGTTTCTCAAACAAAATTGTCTTACATTATATACTAATTATTATAATTTCCATCACTTCTGCTGTGATTACTTTCCCAAAAGACTTTATGTAGAGAGAAATCCATCTATGAAAAAGTACAGTGTAGAGCTGAACACTATCAGTTAAAGAAATGAAACATGAAAATTGGTACCCAGATTCTAAATGATACTGCATTCTCCTACATCAGTAAAAAATGTAAAATAATCTCCTCTTATTGACATATAAAGTGCATGAATGAAATGCAGAGAGAATAATAAGCATTTTGTTAGTGACTGAGACACATCTGTTTGGGGGAGATGTAGCAATGGTTATAGTTGCACGTGGCAGGAGTTGACTAAAAGCCACAGGAATTTTTTACAGTTTTGACAGTTGGGAATCTGTTCCATTATATCAAAATTTAGTCATGACTGATAATCGCTTCTCGTTACCAAAGCTTCCAACTCTCATAGTGAAAAAATGTTCTTTTAACATAGTTATTTCTGCAACTGTTGTTTCTGAAATTTAGAAATCACTAAGGCTTTCTACTTTGGAGGAAAACAAGAAATATTTTTCAAGGTATAGAATTTAGCAAGCCAATGGCCTAGAGTTTCCTGAAGGGAAGCAAAAATCTACTCCTACCCATTGGTCTCTGGTGCTACTCCACCCAACAAAGTTAAGTATTCATCTGTAATTACCAAAGCTTAACAACTCACTGCGTTTTTCAGCTACTATTTCTCTAAGTAGGAGGACAAGGTTATTTTAACTGCACTTCATGTCTAAAGATTTAGAAAATTCTTTCTTCTGCTGGCAGTGGTCAGTGACCACTATGTCATTTGTCTATATACTTTTACAGTGTGTGACATGACCCAAAGTTACACTGGTCTTTAAACCTCAAAATCACTGAGTATAAACATTAATTAGATAGGGGATGGTGAATGCATGTTAAATTAAGTAGAGAATTTATGCACAGAGAGATATTAACAGCCATATATATGTAATGCAGTGTTAATGACTCATTTAGTAAGATTTAACCCCAGGTTCAGGTACATTAAGCTGTGCTACATACATACTTAATTTAAAATAGATCAAATTACTCTGCCAAATGAGCACAGGTGAAAGTGAGGGGTAGTGTTTCATTGTTGTCTTATAAGACTACTGACAAGTTAAGGGGGTACTGTTTGGCTAGATGAGTTTTAGATGAAAGATCAATATATAGCAAGTCAAAAGTTATCTTTACTTTCAAATAATTTCTAAAAACCCCATTAAACAGCTTTTGAAAAACAATTTTTTCTCCATATCCCACTGGGCTTTATGAAGATTGTACTATGTGAGAAACTGAAGTGCTGAAGGGTTAATGGCTCACACAATTGGCCATTTGCAAAAGCACCAGGTGTGTTGCTGAGGCCAGGTTTGCAGTCCCCAGCTAGAGGGTGGAAGGAGGAGAGTTTTTTTGTGTGTGTAGAAGTAGGGGGGTGGTGGGTAGAATCTCTGTCCCACATAAGACAGGGGTTTAGCAACAAGCTGGGTTTTGAGCCAGATCAGATGAAGGAGAAGCCCATAAGAAATTCTGCTATGTAGATAATGCTCTTTATTTTGCCAGTGTCCTCCCTCACACAACTGGCTCGTGTGTAAAACTCCTGTCCAGGACATTTACACATGGGCCTGAGGGTATTAATTCATTCTGATGTGTCATAACAGGCTCAACTACACTGGCATGAGAAGCAGCAGTCATGTCCTAGACGGGATCTTAAACATCAAAAACACCCCAAACTACCCCAAACCCTTTCTGGGGCCTTATGCCGGAGGAATGTGCATGATCCACAGCATTGCATCAGACGTGGCATTCCCCCTGAACCTGGATGTACAATATCGTGCTGAACTCAATGTTTTGTGGGCTTCCCCCAGCCCTGATGGATTAAGACTGCAACCATCACTTCAACCAAGAAACAATCGAGTCTCACTGCTGGATACACAGGAGGCAATATCTATCCTCTGCTGTCTAATCTCATCCTTTTCCTTTTCCTTTTCCTTTTCCTTTTCCTTTTCCTTTTCCTTTTCCTTTTCCTTTTCCTTTTCCTTTTCCTTTTCCTTTTCCTTTTCCTTTTCCTTTTCCTTTTCCTTTTCCTTTTCCTTTTCCTTTTCCTTTTCCTTTTCCTTTTCCTTTTCCTTTTCCTTTTCCTTTTCCTTTTCCTTTTCCTTTTCCTTTTCCTTTTCCTTTTCCTTTTCCTTTTCCTTTTNATATATCTATATATCTATATATCTATATATCTATATATCTATATATCTATATATCTATATATCTATCTATATATCTATATATCTATATATCTATATATCTATATATCTATATATAGATATATATATGAATACTGGTCATTCAGTGTCCTTTCACTCTAATCCACCCCAAGGGATCTATTAACAAGAACCTGTTACCCTTGCCTTCAGGGGTAGGTTGTAACATACTACTAGGCAACAAATTAGGCAATCATTCAGACAGCATGTTTCTGTCACCAGTGAATTTATAACATCTTCATCTAATATCCTACAGTCCTGGAATGGATAAAAAATGTAATAACTGGATGAATATCTGAAATTGGATATTGTGTGAAGTAAACTAAATTTGGCTGATTATAACTGAATTTATGACTATGTCATTCTTAACACTCTTTGACTCAGATTTCTACAATTATTTGTTCCCAACATTGAAAAATACTTGCTTTTCTATCTTAATAATGGCCCATATTAATAAAATACAAGACAAGAAAAAGAACATGATTAAATTTAAAACACCCTTATAGAATTGAGATTCTTTAGAATGGGGATTGTTCTGTCTTGTTCAAGTATCATGAAGAATTTTACATCTTTCTCATAGATCTTCTTCTGATGTTTTAGAATGGTACCATTGAATACTCACTTTGCTATGGTTAAAATCAAGTCATGGACGTAATAGCTTGGCTTTTGATTGGTTCACTGAAGTGTTAAAAAAAACTCCCAAAACATAGGTATTAAGATGCTACACTAACCATACATGGTTGTTTTTTTAGTTTCTCTTACTAATGTGGTATTTCACTAAAAATATCTTAACATGGAAAAAAAGTCAATGCCCTTCATGATGAATTTTCTTTCTTAGATTCTAAACCACAAAGTGGGGATTCATCCAACATAGCTTTGCTGCACAGCTAGTAAATTACACCATGCATGCAGAAAGAGAAGCACCCTGCAGAATCACTGATTCCTGATATTCCAGAACTTTAAGGTAATTGTCTAGTTACTGCCTATGGAGAGAGTGCAGAGACTCTCACTGAAGTTATTGTCTCATCTAATTTTAGATGTCTGTAGTTCTCTGTGTGAGCTAGTCACATATTTAGTGGTGATCCTGTGAATTCAAACACTTAGGGAGAAACTTAAATCTAGGTGTCATGACCTGGAACTGAATTCTAGCAAGAGATCATATTTACATTGCTAAACCACAGATGATTAGGGAGAGAGAGAGATTAAAAATGAAAGAGAGAACAGAGAGAATCAATCTGCAGCTTCCTCATTAATTACTACATTATGTGCAGGCTTGAACTTTAGTATTTCAGAGTTTCTCTCTTACCAAGTCAAGAAGTTTCTCTCAAAAAGAGAGGACTCATACGAAAATGTCTGGTGATATTCTGCAAAGACTGGATTTGACGGTATGCTGTTCAATGTCTTTCGCAAATTTTTGAAAGTAAACTTAAAAACACTACTAATATAACCATGCCTTGTGATCATAACAGCAGAGTAATTTAGAATCCTTTTGTTGGATGAATGAATGCAGCATATTAAAAAACCAAACATTGAAATGTTGCAAGGTGTAGCTAGATTGTATTTAGAAACCAGAAAAGAAATAAAGGATACCAGATGACCATATCTGGAAACTGGTTACTCTAATGAAGCATGTAGTCTGAATTCCCCGTATGACACTGTGGTAGAAGAGAGAAGGCAGACTTTTTAGCAATAGAAAGAGGTTTAAAAGGGAAGATGTGTAAAGATGATTTTATCTGACTGCAGTATTTTGCTGATACTGGAAGACTGTGTGAATTTCTAGTATTCTCAAATTTAATGTAAATTTAAAAACTGAAGAAGAATCAAAAACCTCATAAAAAGATTTTAAAAGCTGAACTCATGCGACTTAAATAGCTTGATTTTAAGCTTGATTTTTAACGTATCAAAAAGAAGATTGAATTATTATTATTTTACAACTTTTGTGTATCTTCATGGATGGAAAATGTCAGTTACTATATTTGTAAAGCCATAATAAGAACCAGTGAGTGGATCATGAAAACAGACACATTTGAATTTGAAAATTAAATTATCCTTGTTAATTTAAAAGGTAATTAAGCCCTGGAATTAACTGTCAAATTAATTGGTAGAGTATCCATCTCTTAGTATCTTGGATTTGAGAATGAGTGATATACAGAACGATATGCTTTACTCAAGTGCAAGTTATGCTGTAATTAGGACATAAATGATCAGGCTCGATATGAATTTAACAGGATGAAATGCAGCACCAGCCAAAAGGAAGAAGTCACAGTAGTTATCCAGTTGTCTCTCCTGGCCTTAATTTCTAAGAAACTCTTAGCTAATATTGTATGGGTCAGATTCCCAGCTGTCAAAAATTGGAAATAGAGCTCCTGATTCAAGCTGTTTCTGACATATTAATAAAATAATATTTTCTTTTGTTAAATACACTGAGTATTACTACAGCTACCATTAATAAACAGTTCACTGAAAATCTCTTCATCTTTTGAGTGTAATGACAAATTTGTTTTTAGTTAGTGTGCTGGTGTAGCCTTTAGTTTTGCTTTCAGTTATTGACACAAGGGATACTATATTTTTGCAACATTCTTACTCTTAAGTAACAGTGACGTGTCATGAAGACTCTACCTCGAATCTACTTGTTTCTATCTTCTTCTAAAATACCTTCTTGAACAGAACCTGCCTTAATGTATTGAACATTAGTCATTACAATTAGAGGGAATGAAACTGAATGAGACCATGTCATTAAATCAAATTATATGAGCTCTAGTCCTTCTGAAACTTTTCACGATGCTTATAATCTATGCCCATATCCCTAACTGTTTTTTATAAATTTAAATACATATGAGACAAACTTGAAAGTCAAAGGTCTCTGTCTTATTTCAGTAACAGAGTTAAATTAATGTTGCATAAGAAGGAATATTGGTTTTAAAGCCAGAGCAGGAACAGAGTGGATTTTAATTCATATCTCACTCATACCACAGTTTTGGCATCTAATCGTAATGCAGTCGAGAAGCAATAGTTTGGCTCCAGTGACACAGATTGGTTAAAGGAAATTTTCTACAACTTGATCTAAAAGAAGCAGCTATGTATTCAATATGCTAATAAAGGATCTGTCCCAACTCTGAGGTGTGGATTGAACATTTTAAAGATTAAATTACTGTTTCATAGTATCTACAGAGCTGTCCAGAGCCTGGCAGACTCTAATGGAAGCTCTGTTCACTATAGGGACTCTAGAGGGTCTTCTCGCAAAGCAGAATACACAAAAACTGAAAGAGGGCCAGGTCATATAAATGGCTGAACTCCTTCCCTGTGAGGATGAAAATCATATTTTCATTCAGCATATTCACCTTCTATTGAACTCAAATTCATATCTGTTCTCAAGTGTAGGCTTACTTCCCATTTGCCTTAGACACAAATTTGAGAATAGACAGTTTGGTTTTCAGTGTGTTTTAGCAAGTATAGCAAGTTTAGCAAGTAAGGTATAAGCAAACCAAAACTGAATGATGATTCTGTAGAAAATCTCACTTCAATTGAAATTACCTACTTCATCAGAATTCTGACTACGACCACTGCTTTTATAAGAATAATTGATGGACTATATAAAAGAAATTGTTGATCTTATTCCAGTTTCTATTAAACATACATACAAAACTCTGCCAAGCTGTCATCTTTGTAGGCACTTTCAAAGATAAGGTCAAGAGCTGAAAGTGCAAAGGCACTGAATTACCCAAAGCAAATATAAGTAGGCATATGCTCAGATAAGTGGCAAACAATTTTATACAGCAACTTGCCTGAAGCAGAAAAATATCCCAGGAAAACTAGTCTTCCAGATCTCAGTGATGAACAGTGAAAAAATTTTATCTGGTCTGGAATAGTGGTGGAACTGGATGCTGTTTTCTTAGGAAAGATTTATGTTACTGTCAGCAAGATAGAAGTGTTACATTTCTGTCATTTTCTTCAAAGAAAACTGGGCTTTTGAACTATTTTTGAAGTGCAAGTTGTGGGTTAAAAATAATAAATATAGGGAAGAAGCTTTTGGCCACTGCTGAGAAGGGCCCTAAGCAAACCAGCTAACTAGAAATAAGATGTATTTCTATGGTTAACATTATTGGTGAGACAACAACAAGCTTTTAAAGTCAGTTGAGAAGAATGTTACATGAGCATAAGCACTGCATGTTGTGTGTTGTCAGCAAAGAAACTGAATAATGAAATATTCCATAAAAGTCGTTTGAATGATAACCCTCTGCTGGGCTAAGGAACCAGGTGATACAAATGCTTAGAGACCAATTTTTACCTTAGGGGTAATTTCTACTTTTCAGTGCCTTTTTTTTTTTTTTTCTGGTTGGTCTCTGGAAAACAAACAAAAAAAACCAAAACCAAAACCAAAACCAAACAAGCCCTCTCAACTTTCCTCTCCCCCTCCCCCAAAACATTGAAGACCTTAGGTTTAAAACCTTAGGTTTCTAAAAACAAAAAGGGAAGAAACTTTTTCAGAAAAGAAACTTAAATTATCATATCAAATGTAACACCTATAAAACCAGAATAATTCCATTCTGCTTAAGTCTGAAATAGGAAATTGTAAAAGCCTCTGTTTTGACCTTATCAAGGTTTTTCCTTTCCCTCAAGTGTTTTACTGCCATAAGAATTTATTAAAATTTACATATTCTTGCAGAATGTGTAGATTTCCACAAAACTGGCTAGATGAGAGGAAAGGTCACAGGATGATTTTGTACAGTGCTAGTGCACAGTACTGCACCTTGTATACCATGCATGTATCTTCAGGTGCTCATGATTACAAGGAATCCTGGATACAACAAAGTGCTTCCCACTGTAAGTAAAAATCCCTGAAGGGAGCTTATATAAAAGTTGGGGAGAGACTTTATCCAAGAGCATGTAGTGACAGGACAACAGGGAATGGCTTCAAACTGAAGGAGAGCAGGTTTTAATTATGTATAAGGAAGAGATTCTTTATTGTGGGGGTGGAGGGACACTGGAGCATGTTTTCCTAAGAAGCTGTGGATGCCCCATCCCTGGAAGTCTTCAAGGCCAGGTGGGATGGGGCTTTGAGCCATCAAAGCTTTGGGTCTGGGGGAAGTTGTCCCTATCCACAGCAGGGGGGATTGGAACTATATGGTTTCTAAGATCTCTTCCAACCCAAGCCATTCTGTGATCCTATGATATAAAAGGATCCTAGTATCCTTTGCTGCTGTGTCCTACCCTTTCTTTCCATCTTTCCACCTTTCTTGCTACAACTATTGATACTAATGCGACTCAGATGCTTCGTTTCAATCTTTGCCTTTCTTTCAAATGAAGGGCACTTATATCTTGGGAGTTTTATTCTATAAAACATTACAGTTGCAAAAGTTTTCCTTCCTAATTTGGACATAGAACATGCTTGCCCACCTTTATCCAGCCACATGGAATCACCTAACTTTTGAGTACAGCCACACTATTTTTTTCTCATGATGGAAGGGCATTCACCTCATTGCAATAAAATATTTATTTTTTCTTTTTCCCTTATTATTAAATGAAATTTGGGTGCTTAGAATCACTTATCCACTTAGCATTCCCCCAATCCTTGTTTCAAATCAAACTTTGTTGACAATGAGTTGGTGTTTTCTTATATATTATTGCTAAAAGTATCAGAGAGCATAGGTCGCAAAATGAATTTCTGAACAAGTCACTGTGAGTACATACATCAAATATTGGTTCACAATTGCATTTTCTCAAGTGTTATAATAGCTAGTACAGATTTAATGTACTTAAAATTTGTATTGGCTTATATGTTATGTGGGTCTAAGTAAACTTGCAGAAATACCTAAACATATTAGCACAATACTGTGACATTTATGATTTATTTTGCTTTTCAAAATTGGATTCCCTTAATAGCTGAACAGATAGTTTCCATTTTGAGCTGTAACTCGCTTATAATTTAAGTATATTGTTCTATTATCCAAACTAAATAAAATAAGAGTTTCCCATCAGGACAAAACACATCCTCAGGAGACTTCTGAGTCTTCATTCTTAATGCCATAATATGTTGTGGATCTAGACTGCCTAAATTTTTGTAACAGAATCACTCCCATTTACCCCACTCCCTACTCACATTGACAGGACACACTGAACTAAATAGATCTAAACAGATCTAAACTGAGCTGGAAATGAAAATTGGTGAATAATTGCAGAGCACTGATCTTATTATCTCTTATACGATACTAGCAATAGTTTGCAGTTTCACAGCATTTTTTCTGAGCAAAAGGCTTTCCAGAAGGTGGTATAGGGTTTTTGAGATATAATTATGTCTCATCATTCACTGTTCTAGGGAGAAAACTATAACATACTAAAATCTGCCTAGTAGATAGCTCTGTATCCTTTATCATATTAGTTCTGTTGAATAATTTCTCTTACATTTTACCAGGGAAATACATTATCATTTGATATCTCATGTGAGAGTAATGGAGAAGGAAGTAAGTATTCTAGTATTTTTAAAATATTTTGGTGACCAAATAGTATTTTAAAAATTAGGTAAATTTTGGGAAGTGTTGGGTAACCAATAAGAGATGGAGAAAGGGATGATACTGGTCTGTAATGATACTTACAAACAATTAAAATAATACTTTTTACTAGCACTTTTTTCCTTATGGATATATTCTCACATTCTTTCCAATATCACACATAAAGAAATATATTTCATTTTGATCTGAAAATAATTTAATATTTGTAAAGGGTCACAGGGCAACCATATAAACCAGATAAACTAAGTGAAGGATTGGCCACCTCTTCAACCTACAGGATGCAAAGGGCTTTCAGGAAGAACAACAGTACTATCAGACATTTTTTCTTAGATCAGGATGTTTACTTAGCAGAAAACTTTGCAAATTTTGTCATGGACTTCTGAAAGTCCTTATCTTAGAAGTTTTAATTTATACTATAATTTGTGGAAAATTTGCATACCTAATTAACTGACCTACTGTGTCACTGAATTGCATTTGGAAAAGATTATGATACTTGTTAATTCTAATTACTAATTTTCTATAACCTGTGATTTTCTTCTTTTTTTGAATGTTGAAAAAGTTATTAATGAGTAACATTACACTGATCAGCTCTGGAAATGAGATCCCCCTATCTCAGATATTTGTGTTGATGTGCCTTACTTTGCAGGTCATGTGCATTCTGGAATTAGTCCAAACATGGACATGTACAGAAGGCACAAAGTGCTTCTGAAGAGTGACATCAAACCAAGCTGACAGTTCTTTTTTTGGTGTATTCAGTAGCTTTTGTATTGGAGATTAGTTGTACAAATATATAAAGTAATAGCCTATACAGGAACAGCACCCTGGTATTTCTTCACTCATAAGCCTCTATGATTCATGGCATCTACAAAAAGAAGCTAAGGAATCATAAATTTCTAGCTGGGATTTGAGCCAAGGCAAAAACAGAAGGCTTAGCTGATGAGAATAAGGATTTAGGATTCTTGCCCTACAATAATTAATTATGAGTTTCTTTTAGTTCAGCAGCAGTGGATCAGGGCATGTCAGACAGAAGGGAGTTATTTTAACTCTGCCAGTCAATGACAGAATCTTAATAAGGAGTTTTCACAATAAAGAACAGACTTTGATTATCATTCAAGAGAAAAGCATCACAGACCAAGAATTTTTTGCCTGTTATCTTCCCTGTGCAAACTTCTAAAAGAAAAGCATTGTATTTTGTTATAAAGAAATCTGTAGCTTAAAATCAGTAACTTTTACTGCTTTCAGACATACCATGAATGAAGATAAATTAAAAACAGATTAAGCAGAGAAAAATGACTGATGACACTAATGAAGTTTATCTTCTTATAAATCTGTGTCCTGAAGTTAGATTTTCTGAAAATACGTGAGTTCTGGACTATGTGTGGAATGTTCTGTGTGGATTCTGTGGTTTACACAAAGAGCCCTGGAAGTGGTCTAGGCCACGTTGGAGGAGAGTTCGAGCAGCCTGCTCCAGTGAAAATTGTTCCCTGCCCATGGTAGGGGGGTTGGAACTGGATGACCTTTAAGATCCCTTGCAAATCAAACCCTTTTACGACATCAAAAACCAAATTCAGATAAACAGTCATATAATTTCAGCTCATAATATTTCTAGTTAATCAAAACTGCCTGCATTCCAGAATATACATCCATGAAATATATCCAACTAGATAGTTATAGAATCGGGCTTAGATCAGTGCCATGTGTCTGATTTATGGACCAGATGCTAAGATAATAAGACAGGGAAGTAAACATATGTGTCAAAAATGATAAAGCCTTTTCTATGCTATTGATATTTTTTTCAATATGTTTTGAAAACAAAATAGTTCATTATGGGGATGTTAGAAAGCACTCCTTTCATTCTAACAAAAGGCCTGCAGAAAACACAGGCAAAAACTTTACTAGTGTTCTTGGCAACCCACCATGCCACATGTATTCTGAAGCAGATTTAATTTCAATTAAATAGAAATAAAAATTATTTACAATTGCACTCTAATGACTGTAATTTTCACACAAGCTGTTACTTACAGACACAGTATGCTGCACCTTGTAATAATATCTTTCCTGTTTTTCTGTCTAGAGGAAAAAGTCTTGCTGCATATATTTTTAATCACTAGACAGAAAACTCTGGACTCCACTGGAAAGGTTAATACAAAATTAAACCAGAAAAATCAATTTTTTCTGTTATGATGGAGTTGATATATTTTCAGCTGGCTCATCCACCTCTACTTACATTTAATAAAATGTTACTACCCTGTGTTCTCTTATCCAAGGGTACTTAATATCTACAGGATATCTGTTTTAACCATTTAATTCACCAAATAGCCAACATTAACACACCAATATTATCCTGCTCATTTAGTGTTGAAGCCAAAATATTTCCATTATAACTGCAAGTAGCTAAACTCTTCAGTGCCAGATGGTTTACAAATTGGTCTCATCACAGAGTAGCTGATGTCATCTTGCTCACAATTTGTTAATATTACAAATCCCCCTCCTCCTGTGAACTTAGTATGACAGAGTTCTCTAATTTCATCTCCAACTTAGCAATTGATATGTATTAAAAACTATTATCAAATAAAAATGTAATAATTAGCAGAATATCAACATTTTCACATTGCCAGCAAACAAATATCCGATTTGAGAGTGAGTGGATGGATCAGCTGGAAACAGATGTGCAGTAAAAATCAGACTGCCTTTGCAAGTGCAATTTTAGAGTATGTTAGGTGAATACCCCAAAGTGGCTTTGTTTAGCTTCTCACCAAGCACTGTAAACTTTTGTTTGCCATGTAGGAGCACTCAGCTATTCATGCCAAATGAACAAAAATAAATCACAGCCTACCCTATGAAGGTTCCTCCCTGAAAAAGATTTATAACTTAGTCTTCATGTTCTTGTTCATTACAATTTCAGTAAATTACTTGAGGGAATTTCAAGACTAATGCATGATAATAGCACAAGTTTTATCTTTAAGAAACAGCTAAATGTAATTTTGTGTCATCATCTATTTGCCTGGTAAAACTTAACTGAGAAGACTTCAAAATAGGTAAAGAGTTTTCTGGTTTTAAAATTTTATTCCAATATTCTAAATGTATCTTAGGCTGCAAATGGCTTTCACACAGTCAGATGGGTAACTGCAGGTGCAACTATCATTTCAGAACATTCAGTAATGTGGCCCAAATTTATAATGACATTCAAATTGAAAAAAATTAATTGCTTGAAATTTACCAAAGATTTTTTTTCACTACTTTTAAAAAAGAAACCATATTTAGATAGGGATTAACTTCATCTTAACTTAAAGTATAGTAAAAGAATTGATATAAAAATGTGTAGTAAAAGCTCTTACAGTGAATTGTAAAGTTCTGTAATTTAAGGCACTGCCTACCCGTGCCACTGCTGTCTTTGCAGGGCAATAGAGTACTGATATATGCACCTACTTTTGACATCAGGAATAATCTTTCCTTTACTGAATGAAGGGGTGTCCTCATTGTCGTTTTCAAGAGATGTTGAGTAATCATGGACTACTGCTGCAACAGGTACCAAACACACAGAACTGATCTGCTAACAAGAGCTCAACTGGCAATTTGAGAGCACATTCTCTCAGTAAGACCCAAGCTTTTGCATTACTGCTTCAATTCAAACTTTCTTTTGCTGGGAAACATCCCAGAGCTCTTGCCAGCAAAATTTTAAAGCTAAACATGCAAAGTATCTGTAGCACCCTGCTTGAAGGGTGCAGTCCAGAGCTCTTTCCAACCAGTATTATTCTGTGATTATATGGCCTATCAAATGTCAAGAGGTTTATTTTAATATTTCTTGGGCTGGATTAGAAACATACACATATTTTCCCTCTATTGATTAAGTTATGTCCTCAGCCTAGCTTTTCCAAGGCTGTTCAATGGTCTATACAAGTTTTATTTGGTTTTATTTGGGGTTTGAACATGTAAATATATCAAAGCCAGATAATACAAGACTTCCTGTGACATTTTGCAAGTCTAAATCATTCAGATCACTTGCCTTTCTGAATTCAGATAAACACAGGTCAGTCTCTTAGTATATAATTTTCTGGTTACTGGCTTTGGTCATGTTCTGTCTCAGTCTTATTACTAATTTATTGATTACCCCTTTCTCCAAGTGAGACTAAGGCCAAGGGACTGATACTTTTCAGGAAGTGAAAGTCATTCCTTAATACTATTAAAGTCCCAAACCAAGTTGGTTTTTCATGCTCGCCCTGCTAAACCATTTTTCAGCAATTTTGATAGTTCCATTTTCCAGTGAATAGGACTTCTTTTCATTCCATTTTCTTCCTCTGTATTATGCAGAATCTTTAAAAAAGATTAATAAAAACAGCATGTATTTTTTCTGTACTTCTGCAACACCACAGTGGTGGAGTAGATTTGTAATGATCTATAAGATCATTACACACCCCCACATGAAAGTGATGTTGTCTATTTGCTTTTCAGATATTTTTCAAGAACTGATAGTACTAAACGAAACTTCTAGTCTTTGTTCCCTTCAGCTCTGACAGAAGGCCACATGCTTCTCTATGATAGCAGACTTTGCTAGCAAGGCCAAACACAGAAACTGAGGAAGAACATATGTGCTGGATACATCCATGTCTCCGGTAAAGCTGGACAGAAAACAAATTTCTTATTCTTAAAAAAATATTTTCAGAGTTGCAAAAAACCTTGCACTGTGCTTACAGACGAATACACAGCCTGTGGAATCATGCCTGAAAACATACAGGGTAATTCCTTCTCTAGTGTAGGTAATACTTACATGAGAGAACTGCAGACTGTATATTAGAATCAGCACCTCTAGCAATGAAGGATCATTGTTCCCATGTTCATGTATTTCTGCACTTCTTTATCTGAAAAAAAAAAAATCCCTTGATTTCTTTTATGGCACCTGATCTGTTCACTCAGGAAAATCTTTTGTTTAAATGTTCTGCTATTTTCTAAGTTTAAAAAAATCAAATTCCACGAAGTGGAAAAAATATATCCTTGATGATGATTCACATCTTTGTTCCTGTGAAATTATCTAAATGTGCATATGCACAGCACAAGGTATATATCTGAAGATGGAAAGATCATTTTCAATCAACAAAGAGATTTTTAAATTTGCAACAGAAGTTTTGTGTTTTCTCCTCTGGGTAAAGAGTGAAAACATTTCAAAGCAGATGAAGATACTAAATATAAATATCAGAAATGTATCAAAGGAAGAAGGTTTGGGTAATGGTTTATAACAAAAACTCTAGGGACGAGAAATTATCTGTTTTCCTGTAATATTTGCCACCTAAGCAAAACAAGCACCAATTTTATCACACTGAAGGAAATATTTTTCATCATATTAAAGACCTATGAGCTGTTTTATGGCACTGGTAAACAATCAAGGAGTAGTTTGGGCTTCTGTAAGCTCATAGTTTCTCATTAAAAACTTAAATAAATGGTTTCCCTTAAAGTAATGAAAGAAGATCAATGCTCACACATAGTTGGTACAGCAATTTATGCAGTTTGCTTATGCAGACTAATGGAATATTTTAACTGACAGTAAGAAAAGCTTATGTCAGTATGTAAGCATACATTGAAAACTTGCAGGATCTGTTTCCTAACTTGATCAATGCAACTCTTTTTGAAGAACCAAAATGACCACAAAAAACACAAGTGCTGAGTGAAAGTGTTTATGAAACTGTGATTATATAGGCTTTGCTGTATTTCTCTTGGTTAATCAGTCTATTGTCATGTTTTAGAAATTTCTATGCAATTTATTTTATTCTTAGCTGGTGCTTGGACTCTGAAATTTTAGTGTTTATTAATCAGGATTGTAATCACTTTGTGCTCACACATCGTGAAGTCTGAAATAACCGAAAAAACTGAGACCGAAATAAATGCGAAATCAGTTGATGAAGAAAAAAAAGGAAATGCCCAGACTTTTCTCTTCTCTTTTTTTTCCTCTAGCGTGCAGTTAGAGATTATCCACCCTTCTCTGTTTCTACTGAAAAGCTTATCTATATTTCTGTTTGACTGCTTACATTTCTTTCTTTCTATGTCCTTTTACATTAAGCTATTATAAATTCTACTACAAAATTACTTACTGTATCAATAGCCTTGACCAAGCCCTACTCCTTAGAGTTATTTTTGTTCTCTCTTTTCCCTCTGTGAACAGAAAGATCACATTTGTACTTTCACACTGGCATTTACCTAATTTTTGGCTTCTCTCATTTCTGTCTTTCCCAGCTAGCACGATTTTTCTTCTATTGCAGATCTTCCTCTCATGCCTCTTTCACGAAGTTTCTTACAGATACCTGAACTTACTTCTCCAACACAGGTCCATGTACCCCTGTCTCAGTGCCTTTCAAGTACTCTTTTCAAAGTCTTTATTCCAGGACTCCTCACAAAATAGATGGTAGGGAGAGAGAAAAGGAGGAAGAGTAACAAGGACAAGTATTCACCATGAACAATTATTGTCATTTTTATCAAAGAGTTGCCTGGATTTCTTTACCTTTTGCAATGAGATTACCAATTTCAAGCAAAGGAGAGAAATAAATATGAGATGGAAAAATAGATTTCCTGTGAAAAGCTCTGTGGAAATAATAAAATGGGTAATAGAGTTCATACTGGGTTTGATTAAAAATTCAAATTCTTGCTCATATCTCCATATTACTGCTAAAATTATAAAGGCCTATATGTAGCTATTTCATCCTATCCTGCCTGTAAAGCCTGCAAAGCTCTTGGCCCACTGTGGTGTTTGAGGTAGATTGGCATATGCTCTGTTCATTTTCAACCTGCAGCTGTGCTTAAGAGATTGTGCCTGAGCTTTGGTTTGGTTTAGGCTTTTGTTTTTTTACTGCAGAGACACCAGCAGAATAAATATACAGGTTAGACTTGTTAGATGAGGAGGACAAAAGAGACATTGGAGGAATGCATTTTGTGAAATGGGTATTGATTTGGTAATAACCTGTTTTAATTGCATGGTAGAAGGAAAATGAACACAATTATTGTTCTGTGGGTAAAGAAATGTCTTTTTTATGTTTAGAAACAATTCCTAGCACAGAAAAAAAAATATAAAATTTTATGAGGATCTCTCCAAGGGATTTAAATGCAAATTAACCCTGATGTATTCTACATATGTTTCATGCCACATAACAAAGTCTACCATTAGAGGAAAATAAAATACACTAAAAAGAGCTGTTTCAGCCTTCAAACCTAGTTAATCAGGTATCACAACAGTGGAGATTAATCAAAGATTCCTTAATTGCTAGTTAACTGGACTTTTTTTAAAATATATGGTCTTACTCAATTGTAGTAAGCTGATAAAAAAAACAACCTGTGGTTTAGCAGAATACAGATTTCTTAAATGAGGTTAAAGGGAGGTGTTAAAAAAAAAAAAATCTGTGGGCTGTGGTTTCAATAGAAAGCAATCTACCTAACTTCTTTCTTTTCCCTTCTCTTTTCTTTATCGTGAAAGTTCATAACATCAGGTTTGCTGTGTGGATAAGGCAATTGGTCTAAATTAAGATACTTCAGTGCTTCTTAAAAGCTGCATTTCAACCAAAGACATAACAATGCCAGCAAATATTAGCATGTGTTTCAGAACTAAACAGTGATTATAGCTCTGCAAATTAGAACTGACTCACTCAGTTTGGGCTTAGGTACTAGACAGCTAAGCAGGGCAGCAGTTCTTTTGGATATAATATGGTGTCTTTTAGATACTGCTGTTTATTTTGGATTAAAATGTGTTTTGAGAGAGCTGTACCACTGCCTTTTTCCTTCCTCTGTTATGGGATGTTGCTCACTGTGAAACTAGAAAGACATAAACCCAAATTCAGAGGTGAAATATGCTTAAATCACACATATAAATGCACCTTGTTGAATTTTGACCTTCCCTCCAGGGGCTGTGGGCTCAGCAAAGTATCCAAGGGTGTTGTGTGGTATCATTTCTTTCCTCTTTTCCTATTTAATTAGAAAAAAGAGGCCTAATTTATAGTCAATGTAGACTACCACTACTGCTCTATAATTCATGCAAAATGAACTTCTGCTACAATGGTTTCTCTAAAAGCTATCTTGCAATAATTGTTCAAATTGCTTTTGTGTAGGAGTAATGTGGAAATTTTACCATTATGTTTTAATTGCTTTAATATAGGGAAGGCAGCAAACCCACAGTCAATTTCATATTTTTGTAACTCTTACTATTAATGTAATTTTTACTGTAGAACTGCACACAAATGAGTGTAACACATAGACCACATAGCAGTGATACATTTCACTTGGGTATCACTTTGAAGAGCATCTATTTCCTTCCCATCTAAGTGCTGTAGCCTGTTAAGTTTCTTTAAATATTTCTCACCCTAAACCCTTTAAATTTTAAGATCAACAGTACTGGTTTTGCCTTTTAAAAAAAAAACTCAAAACACTTCATACTGAAAAGTAATGTCAATTGATTTTCTTCCAAGTTTACCAAATTCTTGAACTTTTCCAAGTTACACTTCTGGATCTCAGACAAGTGCTAGAATGCAACCCACATAAATGTACAGAATTCATGCCTGTATTAACATTTACTACCAGCTAACTAAGCAGCCCCATTACAGAATATGAATTTTACTGAGGAACTGGAAACTGAAAGCATTGTCATCTTAATAATTTGAGAGCTCCAATTTCCTTCATGAGTGTGTGCCTGAAACTATGAAGGGTTTATACAAACTATGAATGTGGTAACAAGCACATCCAGACAACATCTAGTTTGTGTTGGAGAACTACAAATATGGGCATGGAAGAATTGTCAACAGAAAGAAAAGGTTCTGGCAGGGGCTTCTGTTGCAAACTGCTCCAAAGGCAAGGGTAGCTACAGTTCTTATTAATAGCTCACTTCGGGCAAATTAGAATGAAAAAATGCTGAATGACCAGTGTTTACAAATATGTATATCTGTAGCAGGGTTGTTTTTTTTTTTTCCTGTTTTGTTTTTTTTTTTTTTTTTAATTGATTGCAACAGAAGGGATTTTTGTAGCCATTTTGGTTATTATCTGTAGAAATGCAACAATATGTCCAAAGTGATGGTCACATCCCTTATCCCTTGCTGGAGCGGGAAGCCCATGACACACAAAGTTCAATGGGTAAATTATGTTCAGGTACCTCCCCTGGGTGGGGAGTTTTATATTGTCAGAGGCCCCAGAAATTAATCTGGGAGCGCTTTGGGGTTTTTTCTGGTGCTTTATGACCCCTTGTAAGACATGCCAGTGTAGTTCAGCCAGTTATGCCCCATTAGAAAGGGCATGAAGAGTTTCAGGCCTATCTGTAAATATGGATATCCATCCCAAAAACTTCCCCAGGATATTGGGGTGAGGGATTTTTTCATGTGATCAGTTGTGTTAGGGAGGGCACTGGCATGTTACAAAGCACAGTCCCATCTATCAGGATCTGCTTTTCCTTTATCTGGATCAAAACTGCAGGTTGCTGCTAAACACATGTTGGTTTGTTGTGGTCCTTCTGTGGTGATGCTCAACCCCTCTGCACCTGGGCTATTCTTCTGCAGATCAGAATTTTTGACACCACACATCCAAAAACTCTCCTCCTGCCCCACTTCTGTTGGGGATGCAAACCTGGCCTCAGCAAAGCACCTGCTGCTCTTGCAAGTGGCCAATTGTTTTTGTCACTGACCTTCAGTATTTCAGTCTTTCACAGTTTCTAATAAGGTTGTGCTGAGGAAAAAGATGGAAAAATATGTTATTTGATTTTTTGAAGTTTTGCTCCTTAAAAAAATCAAGAATCTAGTTAATAAATATTCACCCATTAAGTTGTTGCACAAAATGGTTAAAAGCAGGCATTAACTTTCTAGAATGAGGAGCACTGCACATAGACAGCTGGATCCAGTGAGTAGATGTCTGCTCTCAATTTCTAAGGAAAGCAAGAGAAATTTATAGCACTTTATATTTCCCAGGGTGAATGTGGAAGTATCTTGTGAGCTCATACACAATTTCCTGACTATACTCAAGCCAAATTAAAATGCAGAAATTAAGTAAACTAAGTAGCTCACAGAAATTTTGCCCTTTTCAAAATCTTGCTCATTCAGATTTCCTATTTTTCATAAATATCACTCCAGTTTAAGGATGGCCAAAAGTGATTTGAAAGTAAATTACATCTCAAACATCCCTGAGACATTTTCAAAATTCTCACAACATTTTCTATTGTCTCAGTGTCCTAATCTTTATTTCTAATCATACTGACTAGTACACAAGTAATCAATTATCAATATGTGGACACATCCTATAAAGCTAATATGTATTACTAGATTTTTGTTTATTTAAGCTTATTCATACTGCATAGCAAAGCGAGAATTTTTGAAAATACACCAACTGGTATTGGCTGAGGACATTTAATATTTTCTGTAGAAATAAAACAGAGCTCACTCGCTGATCTAATGCACTTTGCCTGATGGAAAAGGCATTTTCTGTTTATAAAGACAAATAAAAATGCTAACGTTATTTCAGAACTTAAGAAGAATTCATCTTCAAATTTTTCATTTTTGAGGGTTCAGAATAAATATGAAAATGATGAAAAAAATTGAAATGAAATAAAATAAATAATAAATAATAAATAATAAATAATAAATAATAAATAATAAATAATAAATAATAAATAATAAATAGTGAATAGTAAATAATAAATAATAAATAGTGAATAGTAAATAGTAAATAATAATAAAATAAATAATAAATAAATAATAATAATAA